>QKYT01000501.1:62166-76952 GCA_003550305.1 Glomus cerebriforme | reverse complement strand
ATATTACAATGGAGAAGGAACAGAAAAGAATTTAGAAAAAGCCATTTATTGGTATCAAAAAGCGGCAGAAAATGGTATTGGAATTGCAATAAATAATTTAGCCAATCGATATTACAATGGAGAAGGAACAGAAAAGAATTTAGAAAAAGCCTTTTATTGGTATCAAAAAGCAGCAGAAAATGGTAATAATAATGCAATGAATAATTTAGCCATATGCTATGAAAATGGAGAAGGAACAGAAAAGAATTTAGAAAAAGCCTTTTATTGGTATCAAGAAGCAGCAAAAAAAGATTTACCATTTGCAATGAATGATTTAGCCATATGCTATAAAAATGGAGAAGGAACAGAAAAGAATTCAGAAATAGCCTTTTATTGGTATAAAAAAGCAGCAGAAAATGATGATAATAAAGCAATGAATAATTTAGCCATATGCTATTACAATGGAGAAGGAACAGAAAAGAATCTAGAAAAAGCCTTTTATTGGTATCAAAAAGCAGTAGATAATGGCGATAAAGATGCAATGTATAATTTAGCCATATGCTATAAAAATGAAGAAGGAACAGAAAAGAAATTAGAAAAAGCCTTTTATTGGTATCAAAAAGCAGCAGAAAATGGTAATGAAGATGCAATGAATAATTTAGCAATTTGCTACAAAAAGGGAGAAGGAACAGAAAAGAATTTAGAAAAAGCCTTTTATTGGTATCAAAAGACAACAGAAAGTAGCAAAATAACTTCTAAAAATTCTAATAATAATGAAATATGTGAAGAGTGTAAACAATCATATATTAATTACAATTGGTGTCAACAATGTAATGCTAACCGATTTCAACAGGATTTTCCAAAGTGGACTAGTAAAAATAAATTTATTGATAAATTTATTCAAGAAACACAACTAAATGCTAAAAATAGTTATGAAGTATTAGAATGGATACCTTATGATATATTGAAAAATATTAATTANTATGATAAGGGAGGATTCAGTGAAATTTATAAAGCTATCTGGNTANATGGACCTATTGATAGTTGGAATTCTGATAAACAACAATGGAATAGGTGGAATTCCCAAATTGGTTATGAGATTATTCTTAAAAATCTTAATAATTCATCAAGTCTAAATAATAAATTTTTAAGTGAGGTAAATTCCTATATAATTTGGTTTATTTATTTATCTTCTTTTTATTAAAACTAATAATTTTAATTATTTGTTTAGTGGAAATATCATTACAATTGTCAGAAAAAATCATTTACAAAATTCATTCAATTCTTTGGAATTACTCAGGACCCAAATACTTTAAATTACATAATAGTAATGAGTTATGCAAAAGAAGGAAGTTTAAGAAAGNGTTTATCTAATATAGTTAAATTTAAATGGCAACATAAATTACAATTATTAAAAAATATTATTTTGGGACTCAAAATAATGCATGAATCAAATCTTATTCATTGTGATCTTCATGATGGTAATATTTTGATATCAGATAATTATGAAACATATATTATTGATTTAGGATTGTGTAAATCTATAAGTGATTTACAAGATTCTATTAATAGAAATTATGGAGTTTTGCCATATATGGCACCTGAAGTATTAAGNAATAAACCTTATACATCATCAAGTGATATCTATAGTTTTTCAATAATAATGTGGGAATTTACATCAGGTATTCCTCCATTTAATAATAGAGCACATGATCATCAACTTAGTTTAAGTATTTGTAAAGGGGAACGACCTAAAATTATAAAAAATACTCCAAAATGTTACATAGAATTGATGGAAAAATGTTGGGATTCAGATCCTTTTNAAAGACCAACTATTATAGATCTTGAAAATATTATATCTCAATGGCTTAGATGTGTTGATGAATATTATAAATTAAATGATGGAAAAAAAGATTATATTTTTGAAGTTAGTGATATTGATAGCCGATTAAGAAGTGATATGTATGAATTTGTAAGAGCTGATACTTTAATACAAGAACAAATTAATACTTCTATTATGTCATTTCATCCTCAAGCATGTTATACAAGTCGTTTACTTACTGAAATTCTAGAACAAAACAGCTCTGAGTGTTTGGATTGTATAATTGAAAATTAAATTTATGTTACTTAATAGTTCATTTCAATTGGAAATCAGATTTTTAAAAATGCAAAATTTATTTATACTGTTATTTTTATTGTCACGATTGATCCTGTGAATATCACGTGACTAATTCGTCGATCAATGTCACAGATGATAGACATGAATTTATTTATTATATTTATTATATTTATTATAGTTATTATATTTATTTTATTAGTTATATTTATATTCTTGATAAATATTAATGACAGACTATATAATGTGAGTTTTAATGCCTTACTACATTCTTTAAGAACAGGACAAGTAGTTGTCCATTACATATAATTTGTATATTTTTCCCTAATAATTCTATGGAAAATTTGAAATTAATGTAATATATCATAATATAACAAATGTTAATTAGTCATTATGATAGGTTGTTATGTCATATATAAATGGCTTTATACATTTTACAAATAAAAAGTTTTATTTATAAACGAATAATTGTAGATTTTAAAATTTGGCTTTTTATTTATTTTTTTAATTAAAAAAACAGTCAGCTCATAGTTTTTGATTTAGTAATTAGTTATGAGTAATCAAAAAAGATAATAAACAGCATCTACCATAACCCCAAGCACTTACAGTATATTCAAAGTACAAATTGTATAATAGAATTTATTCTATTTGATTTATTATACTTACTTTACATATTTATTTCATTTTATTCCAGCGCATGATAATTATATAATTATGGCTAGCTGTCTGACATGTACGTTAGATTCATAAATTTTTTTTATTGAAGGTTATGATACTGTTATAGTCAATTTGATTAAGGATTTTTTTAATAAAAATTTGGTTATTTAATATAAATTTATCACATATTTTTTTTTAAATAAAATAGTTATGATACAATGGACTATTTGATTTTCATGAACTGTATAAAAATATTAAAATTAATGCGCCGGTACTATAAACATTGGTCATTGGTCATGGGTTTCTTACGTATATTTCTGCCCGTATTCCATTCAAAAATATAAGCAGTTGATAAAAAACTGACCTTAAAAATATACATTTTGTTAAAGTAATTTAATTTAGTAAGTCAACATATATTCATTAGATGAATATATTGTAAATAAAACATCCATTTGAATTTTCATAAAGTCACATTTTAAAATTTATCCTAGCATGTAAATAATGTATAAAGAAAAAATTTTTTCAGACAAAAGTTTATATTTTTTTATTCTGATAATTTGTATCAATTATTAATTATTGTAATTAATTAAATTTTAAGGCAATGTTTTTATATAAAAAACCTTCATAAATTTAAATTTTTATAATCTATAATTTTTGTATATAACCGTAACGTTTAGACTACTATTTTATGTGTGTGTAACCGTAACGTTTAGATTAACTGTATAAATAAATGCTTTAAAGTTGTGTAACCTAATCACGTTACATTACACAAAGTCCAAAAAGGCACATACGAAAATTGGATCAAATGGTAGTACAAGGTTACACAAAATTCCAAAAAAAAAGGAAATTGATGTGCATACACATAATTCTGGCCAGAATTAAAAATTATAAGTAAAATTTAAAACCCGTTGCAAAGCAACGGGTAGCAAACTAGTTTTATTATAATATAATTTGTAACTGTTTCTTAAAATAATAAATTTGTATGCTACATCACAATGACAATTATGTGATGTAGACGTTAATTATTTTAATGTCTAAATTTTTTAAATTTTTTTTTTCATCAATCTGGTTTATAAACTGTATGGTCAAGTGTCATTAATTATTAAGCAATTGTTGTTTAATATAAATAAACATAATAAACAATATTAAAAAAAAGTCCCAAAATTCAAAATTTTCTTATATGTAAGGGCACCAAGATTATTTCCATAATATATTACGGAATTATATGAGGAGCGTAACAATTACATTTGTAAATTTCATGTATACTCTTAATATTTTTTAAAATAAACATATTTTTACCAAAATTAACTTTTGAAATATTATAAGACACAAGTTAAACTCAAGGTTGTAATCTTAAATCTTTAAAGTCTTTTTGACAGTTTCAAAAATTTAACACGAAATCAATAAATTGTGTAGATCATGTGCCTATGATACTAAAAACTTTTTGTAAAAACTACTACATTATCAGTGAAATTGCTAATAAATATTTTAAATAAAATTTTGCTCATTATCGATTATCAACCTTTCAACTTTTATTAGTCTATTTGTATAAAAAATTGTATTTATGCAGCATGATCGTTATCTAACATTTTAAATACATTATTTATTATTTTTTTTCCTCTGGTTCTACTTCACATTATTTCAAATCATTTCCACAAATCCTTTTTCTCAATTTTTCATTTTTTATGCACTAATTGTAATTGATTGTTTATTATTGTATAGTGGTTTGTAATTTTGTTTTAATAAAATACCCTTTATCATTTCTGTAATACTGATTCTATTGATACACATGTTACACATGTTGTGTCTGCTCTATTAAAAAATTTAGGTTAATTTAATTTTTTTTTCTTCTAAAAGATAATATAAACATAAAAATTTTACCTCATATGATTGAAACTTCTTTCTCTTCTTGCTATTGTACCATAATCTGCAATAACAACTGCAGAAATTCTAAAAAGAGTTGACATTTTTTCTATTGTAATTACTAATTGAGCATGGAAACTTAGATCCAGGTTTGGTGATTCCTCTAGAAGTACTCCTACGGCTATGTTTGTGATTGCAACAGTATTGCAACTGAAAAAAAGTATTTATCATATACAATTGAGCAAACATATTCTAGAAAGGATGCGAAAGAATAAGGGAAAGTAATGTGAAGCTAAAAGTGCTCTAATTGGAGTTTTAAAATGTGTTTTTGTGATTCACACTTTATTTCTATGAATAATTTCACTATCAAAAATTAATTAACATATTATGGGTAGTTTAGAATACATATAACTTGAGATTAATGGCGTATTTTTATTTTTACTACAAAATTAAATAAAAAATTTTTTTTTCTCACGAGTCAAAATGTATAACTTTAATAATTAACTAAAAATTAATAATATGACTTTATTAAATTATTCTGATGCTTGCTCATTATTAACAATAAATCAAATAAATCAAATATCATTTTACGAAATATATGAAATTGATTTCAATGTAAATGATCCATTGTATATTAAAACCTATAAATAATTAAATCAATTTTAAAAATTTTTTATATTATCATATACTGTAAATCATCAATAATAAATTTATTTTGGCTTTCTTAACATGCTATTATAAGGGAAAAGAAAAATAATGTTTAAAGGTATTATGTCGTTAAAAATAAAAAAAAATGAATATGTTCGGTATAAAATGATCAATTATAATATTTGATTATTTGATAAAATCTGTAAGTTGACTATATAAATTAAATAGTAGTTTAATGAAAAATTATACATAATTATTACATCAAAATAGAGATATTGCCAATTTTCATAAATAAATCTTTTTTTTTTTTACTTTGAATAATTATTTTGGCAAGAATGAATGATTTAAGTCTTAATATGAATTTATTTACTCTTAATCTTATTATTTTAAACTGATTTTTTTTTCTGGAGTTAATATACAATACAAGTAACATGCTAACCAAAACATAAAGAGAAAAGAAAGAAAATGAGTTACTATTATTCAATTGATTTGCTTCTTCAGTTTTAGGTGATTTAAGTTATAATAAAATAAAATATAATGATAATTTATCTTCAAGATTATGATAAATAAGGACAATAACCAGAAAGTTCAGTCAATTGTTCTTAATAATGCAAATTTAGATAATTTGCTAAGATGATTGGATGCAAAGAGTAGATAATAAAATTATAATACAGAATTTTTGTGTTCGTCAATTAAACCAATGGGACTCATAAACATATTTGAATTTCAATGAAATATTCAAATATCTAATATTTATATTATGGTGCCTATAACACTCAAAAAAAGGTGTGGTGGTTCTTAAGAGAAAACTTAACATTAGTAATTAATCTAATTTATCAAAATAGAATAGATCTATTTATATGTACTACAATTGACTCATCACTTCTTAAAAATAAAATAAAAATATGATTTATGAACAAATTTTCAAATATCCTAATTTCAAATGGAAACACTAATAAAGGCAAAAATATGAACTGTCTTAATGTTATATTTGCATATCAATGGTATTATAATATACAATATGCAATCATCTTATTTAAATTAGCTATATATTGCATGAAATTGTTAGATTTAAACGAGAAGAAATTTATACAAGAGATAACAAAAGTAACTCATTGAATAACAGTGGTAGAATAACATTATTAAGAGAATCCTTTCGACCTAATGATGACGAAATAAATAACTATGGACATTATACTAACAAAACTTTGGTATAGCAAGAGACATTTTGGAAAGAACTGTTGATAAATGACAGAGTTTAAACTTTTATCCCATAGCAATTCATTATGTAGTATAGGAAACTGGACTATTTGATACATGAATCTCATGATTGAACTAGAAAAAATTTTGGAAGTTATTAGTATTATCATGAAAATAAATACTGCAACCACAAATATACATATATTAAAAGTTTTTGACATTTAGACTACTACACTTTATGTATTACAAATTGATTGGTACAAAACCTCATAATTTGGCATGAAACAAATGTGATTAGATATCTGAATATAATATTATGATTATTTTAAGTAAATTTAAATCGATTACTATTTTAACAATTATATAATTATTTTTAATAGGAAAAAGGCTATAATAAATCAGTTTAAAATGATCTTACATAAGTTACAATAATAAATATATTTAGACACCAATATTTAATCCCTCACAAGTCACAACTAGCTACTATATTAATTTTCATGTAAAGTTTCTTTATAATTTAAATATGGTCTAATTACAATGTGATATACATTAAAATATAGCAATGAAAATAAACTAACAAATGTATAACATACCGTATCAGTATAAGTCAAATCAATCATATTGTGCAATAAATTTGTATGATGAGATTTGATCAAAAAGTTATCAAAAATGTAAAGTAATACTATTACCAATCTCTGTTTATAATGGGAATTCAAATTTAATTTATAAAGTAAAATATCAATTTCAAAAGTTCTTTACAACACAAACCTTTAATAAAATTTGACAGCAAATTTCTTTGTTAAATTTAAATTATCAAGCTCTTAATTCAACTAGTATCTTAAATAATAACTTCTTTCAGTTATATTTATAATTAAATATTTGATTATAAATAATTTGAATGGAAAAGTTATTAGTTTTTCTTAACTGGAGATATTTGAACAAAAATAAATAATAATCTTAAATGTTTCAAATCATTATTAGCTATAGTATAAATATAAAAAAACCAAGAGTGAATACTCTTAGATAAGTATAAAAAGACAAGTAAGAATCTTTTATTAGATTTATAGGTAATAGATAATAGTTTGATTAGCTTTTTGTCATTCAAAACTATTTGTTGAGTCACATATCAGTGTTTGGCATAATTATTTATTTAATTACTTGATATTTAAAGCTATTTGCTAATCTAGTACTGACATGAGGTATAAGATTTAATATTCAAAGTCATTTGATAACCTATTAAAATAGATTAAATTATACATCAGCAAAGGATTGTAAAAGTTGGAAATATAAGAATTTGTAAAACTTATATTTTTAACTTTTAAAAATTAATAATGCAATAGGCAAGTATAATACAATTCTTCTTAATATCTTATCAGTTATATATAGCCTGTGATAATATTTGTTATTAAGCTAATTGCAAAATTGAACATAATTTAACTTTTTAAAAATATATATTGGAAATATTTGTATAAAGTAAATAGCCATTTCAAATACATTCAAATATAAAAAGTAAATATGATAAAGATATTTAAAAAATCAAATAAGAATTTTTATTATGTTTTTCTAGAAAAACCAGGTATATGGACAGTTTTTTCTTATCTGAAAAAGAATTTATTTGAAATTTTTTGAAATTTCCTTTTTTAGCTAATTACAGTATATAGGGTAATAATAAGAGTTTTTAACACAAAATATGATAAATCATCAAATTAGTGTTGACTATAGTATTAAATTGAGTAAATTAATTTCTTATAAAAAACATAATTTTATAAACTAAATAGTTATTTACATAACTCAAATATCTTGTCCAAATGGTGATGCTCACTCCATTATTGTTATTTTAACAAAGTATACAAACACGAAGCTAAAACCTTTATATATAACAAATAGGTTCATATATATATTAAGGCACAGGTGACCTATTCGGTTATTTGGTGTTTAAGGCTATTTGCTAACCTAAATTGTTACTTATACTCACTGATTTAATTAATATAAAAATAAGTAAATTTTATTTAGTTTCATATATTTCATACTAGATCCATTTTAAAACAACCAAACTCTAATAAATCTATTAGATATATATGATTATTAGATATAATATACAGCCAAAAAATTACACAAAAAATCAATCCCATAATTTTTTCAAAATCAAAATTTTAGTGTTATGTTAAAACAAATAAGATTTCTCTCGATTGCTTAAAATTTTTTATTGAAAATTTTGAAGGATCATATTAACAATAATTTACTTTACATAACAAAAAATAGGCATGCTACAGAATTTAAAGAAATAATGTATAAAAAATTATTTTATATTTTTATTTTAGTTGTCTGATAAAAATTTATTAGGTAAACTAAAAATATCTTTAATAACTACATAGGCCATTCCTTTTACTTGGCAAATGTATGAAACTCTTTTAGAGAAATCTGCAACTATTCTTTATACTATTTAAAAGTTGCTTATAGTTTGAAAATATTCTCTATGCCAATCATGAGATCAAAGGAACTTTATTGTATATAGAAACTTTTGGTATTAATTCAATAGTATAATAATGATATTCAAATTGTATCTTTTGTTTTTAATTGATTAAAATTAAAAAATATATATGTATTATTATTTATATAAATGTGTATGGTCTAAATAATTTAACGTATTGTTAATACTTGTTATTTCATAGATTTCTGAGAATAACTAGGTTATTCTCAGAAATCTATGAAATAACAAGTATTTATTCTTCTCACAAATCTCTCCAAGAAACTATTTTTCCCTTCAGTTCCACTGCTTCTTTTCAAAGTGTACGTATGCCGTATATATGGGTTTGGATCAAGGAATTCAAAGCGGGATGATTTTGGGATGTTATGATTAATCATGGATCTCATACCTTGTGGCAGAGTTTTGAAGAATTTAATATGAGATTTTGGTCCTACGTCTTCAACTTTTTAAAGAGTTAAATGATTCAGTAACATTACGAGATCTCTTCAGAGGTGCACATCATAGTAATCAAGGAACATAAATCATATTAGAAACTGATAGTATCAGTATGACTTTTTTTTCCAAAATATCAATATTTATATTTATTTATTTTCATTTTTTTTACATGCTCAAATATAAACTCCAATATAAACTCTAAAAAATAAGTCATCATTGTTGTTCTTGAAGTAACAGAAAATCTTCCCATCCCTTTCGTTCACTTTGCAGATCTATAGAATTTGTTTCACATATAATAATTTAAGAGTTATTAACATTATTTTCTGTAGTTTTAATTGTAAAAAAACATAATAATAATAAATTATGAGAATTTAAAAACTAGCTCCACTTAGATCGTAGATGTACAGTATATATTTGGATAACATCCATATTGTCTAAATTAAAGAAATTTTTTAACTTTGAAATTACTATATCTATATAGGCAGATTCAATAAAATGCCATCATTGTCAGTGGCCAACATTATTTTAAATTGTTAGACAAGGAATTATCCCTTAATCATGAGCAAAAAAATTAATATTAATATTGATAAATTATGATTACATAATAATTCTCATGACACATCTTTAATGAATTTTAAAAGGTATTCATATAAATACTCACTTTTATAATAGATAACTCTTTATTAGCTTAAATTTTTTAAAGACTTTTTTATTTAAATACCTCTTTATCTTCCTTATACTGTATATGAATTGACTTTTCTCGTAACAGGCAAGGAAAAATTGGTTAGTTAGTTGAGTCTCTCCTAACTGGCTAGTTTGGTTTAGACCAGAATTTCCTCTTTCTTTCCTCATATCTTTCTTTACTCATATTTTTTTTTTTTTTGCATATTATTATATTTATGAAGACTGAAGAGATCATCATGGAAGATAAAAGAAATAAGAAGAAATCTAACAATAGAAATAGATAACGACTTTAAATCAAATGTAATGATTGAAAGCTTCAACTTGTGAGAACGAAAATGATAAAGATAATAAGGACATGAAAGGTATGTATTATAAATGGATTTCAAAAAGTGAGTTATTCATAATCAATTGCAGTGCCATTTTTTTTTGCTTATATAACTTAGATCAATACCAAAGAGTCTGATCACATTTTCATAGGTGTTCGTATTAATAGAATTAACAAAAAAGAAATATTAAGATTATGCTACGTAGGATAAAATAGGTGTTCGTGAAATATGACCAGTAACATAAATCGAGTGAGTGACTATCATTCACTGCAACTAACCATTAGTAACAGGAAATAATAGCTAGATGCTGACAAAATTGGAAATAATGATGCTCGTAAAAAGGGTTGCGGAGTAGGGTAAGTGCTGGTAAAATGGTGATAAGGAAGGTATTAGCAAAATTGGGAAAATATTAATTGTAAATTGTTTTTAAAAATATGTTTATATAAAAAAATAGTGAAATACAGTTTATTAAATACAAATTAAAAAATAATCAGAATTTCTGTTATTTAAATTGTATATTTACTGTATAACGAAAAAAAAATTATTTTCTGATTATTATGCGTAAAATTTTCAAAACAAAAAAAAAATTTCATAATTAATCATGTATTTTATAATTGAGTTTTTTATTAAATTTTATTTAATCACATTTTGATAAGACAGTTAGGTTTCATTATATATAAAATTACCTATCAAGTAATAAATTAATTTTTTTTTAGTTGATTTCTAATGTTCTAATAATCTTAATATGCTATATATACTGTATATATATCATTTCAAAAATAGTCATCTTCTTCCTCTTCCTCTTCATTATCCATCTTTCTAATTTCAAATTTCTTAATAATACCTAAATTTTTATATTCTTCAATTATCAACACCTTATTTGCTTCTAAACTTTCATAATGACTTTTAATAATAATTAAACTAATTGATATTTTTGGTGTTCGATTTTTCCAATTTAAGAAAAAGATTTCTAAATCCTCAAGAATCAATTCTGATGGTGAACCATTATATATTTTTAATTCACAAAATTTTTTTGGTGAATATTTTACAATAGTTTCTAAAACTTCTTTTTCACTTAAACAACCTTTTCCAAACCAAATTTCAATACTTTCTAAATTTTGACAATTATTAAATATAGTTATTAATGTATTTAATTCATCATTATTGAAACATACAGAAAGTTTTTTAAGATTTGGACAAAATTCTGCTATTGATAAATTTAAAGCAGAACTATCTTCACCAAAATAACATTCTTTAAGATTTTTTCCATTATTTTCTAAAAATTTAATTACATATTCAGGTTTAAGACAATAATAAGGAATTTTTAAGATTTGTAATTTAGGAAAAATAACATGTTGTAATTCTTTAAAATTTTCATTAGTGAATAAGAATGAAAATTTAAATTCTTGTAAATTTGAGAATAAAGAAACAAATGATAATGATAAACTATCATTATTACCATAAAGATGTAATTTTGTTAAAGTATTAGAATGTTTTATTAAAGCAGGTATAATATTTGTCCAATCATTCTCTTCATAAATAAATAAATTTAAATTTTTTAAATTTCTTTGTGAAGAAATTAATTCTTTTAATTCATTTGAAACAGTGAAATCCCTAAATTCTATAGTGATTGATTGTAAATTATGACAAATTTGTGATAAATAATAAAAAAATTCAGAATTAATGTTTGAACTACAACGTAATTCTAAAAGATCTACTAAATAATTAGGAAAATAAGGAAAGGAGATATTATTTGGAATTGTATTATAAAAAGTATAATAAATTAATCTCTTCAATGAAGAAATTTGATTTATAAACATTTTAATTACTTCTTTTGAAGTAATCGCTTTTTGATCAATATCAAAAAATTGTAATACATTATTAATTATTCGACGAATCTCATTAATTGAAAGAACTTTACAAAATCCTGCATAATTAAATAGTGGAGAGTTTGGAGTAGGTGTTGAAATGAATATTTTATTCTTATACAAGATTTCTTTTGATTCATTGGGAAGGCAAGCAATTAATGTACTAAGAATTGCTGATGCCACCTTTAACTGATATTGGTAAGCAATCGTATATTTATATCTCCAAATATTCCTCCATAAAATTCTAACAGAAATTTTACACCAAAGACGATCTACTAACAAACATGAATGTAAAGTGATTTTATCTTCCTCTAAATGTTCAAAAATTTCATTTAAACAGTCAGTCGGAAGTTTGAAAGCCATTTTTTTTTAAAAAAAAATTATTATTTCAAAAAGAATATATAAGAAAGAAATAAAAAATAAACAATTTAAATTTGATTTTTATTCGTTCTAAAAATTCACGCCATTTTTTTTTCCGAGAATGCGTCATTGTGTAACAACGAATATTACAAAAATTTAATCATGTGATTTTCACGAGTCAAAAAAATTTTGATTGTCATGCCACATTGTAAATTTGTAATCTGTAATACCAGTCACATGCTCTTAATTTTGGCCTACGAAATTATAGCATGATAATTTATATATCTGATATGCGAAAATTAGTTTGCGTAACCGATGATGAATATTTGACGTAATTATTAATCTAACACGTGATTTACAAATAATGGTCAAGGTTTCATCGTTTTTTCTTTATCATGCCTAAAAACTAACTAAACGGTCGTTTGTAAACGATTTGTTTCCTGAATTACATAAAATAAACATATTCAAAATTCACTTTATACAATCGAAGCTTAAAAATCCTATTAAACCAAAACCATGTCCAGAAGTCAACCTTTATCTTCAAAAAAAACATGCTCACCTTAGAATATAAGAAAATATGCAACTAGTAAGGAAAATGGTTTTACAATTAACGGTTCAAGGTTATCCAAACCTTACTTCTGGANTTATCTGTGAGAACATTTTTAAGATTACTGAGTTTTATAATGCNAATGTTAGTTCATGTATAGATGTATAGAATCATTTTATTCTTTTCTTTATCAGAATATTTTCAAATATTACAAGGATCCTATGTCTAAATTCCAATTGTATTGAATATACCGATAAATTACATTGACATGTAACCATTTCTGCTTCAATAAACATATCATCAATAAGAATAAAAGACTTTCGGTTCTCTGAATTTACTTCATTATGATAATCAAACACTTACTTAGTTCTACATTTAAATGTCTCCATTAACAATTTCTCCTCCACCATAATAATTGCCACAATTCAGAAGAAATGGATTGTACCTTAATCTATAATTCAACAAGAAGTTATTTATGAATACTAAGCGCAATGCATAATTTCTATTTTAAATATTCCATAATTTTTATTTAATTTCAAACTTATCGTTAGAATTTTTTCTTTTTTTGTAGATTTGCCACTTAAAAACTCAGACCATGAGGAGGATTAATATTGAGTGTGGGAAAGATTTTGTGAAGATTGATCGGAATTGTGATTAGTGAATGAGAATTATCGATATATCCAGTCATATTTTTACGCGATATTTTGATCCCATAATCTTAATATAGAATATATATTTTTTTTATTAAAATATAAAAAAAAAATGTTATATACATAAAACAAATTCTAACTTAAGAGTATCTATTCAAATACTATTTAATTGCATTTATTTAATGAAATTATCGATTTTTCGTTATACATTTATGAAAAACATGACGTAAATCAACATTTTTAAAGAGCATATAATCCATACTGGAATTCTATAGAAAATGGGATTTCAAAATTCGAATTATGTTTAATACTCATTAATAAAAAGATAATGAATTTATATTTATATTACTATAAACCACTATAAACCATATTTCTATAAAACATCAAGAATTTGAATCCTACACTTTTGGTTTGCCAATAAGATGCAAATTTCGGAGTTTGTCCTATAACCATAATGCAAATAATAATGGTAAAAAGTAGAGGTTAGAACCGGTTGTGTTTTTGAAAACCGGGTATGAATCGAATCGTTTAACCCATTTTACATAAACTGGTCGCAACCGTCCTTTTGAAATATTGTCTTCATTAGTTAATTTTGTACTAGTTTCTATTTCATTTACGTCTTTTTTTATTTTCATTAATAATTTCTATTTAATTGGTCAGTATTTAAAGTATCAATTCTTTTGAAATATCATATTGTAATGTTTGAATGATATTAAGTATTTTCAAAATAAATGATTTATTTGGTCATCAATTATTAGGTGGAAAGTCTTTTTTAAATTTTATTAATTAATATTTGAATAATAATTACATAAATTAAAAAAAAAAAGAAAATAAATAGTTGAAGTTAAAAAATGATTTTTCTTTTTTGAAAATTGTAAAAATTAAATTTGATTATTGAAATTATCTTCTACTAAGTAATAAACCAAAATTATTATCACTATATAGTTTCTAAAATAATAAAAATA
>QKYT01000501.1:43491-61221 GCA_003550305.1 Glomus cerebriforme | reverse complement strand
AAGTAAGAGGAAGCGAGGTTAAAGGGAGTAGTTGTTAAGAAGGATAGTGATTATATGACTTAGGATAATAATTAGCTGATAACATGTGCTTTAAAATAACTGTAACGGTGATGAGCTCTAAAGATATTTGAACATTCTTGAAATTCTTTTATATAAAATAAAGATATAATTTNGAAAAAAANGATATATTTATATAATTTTAAATATTAAGAATGTAAAAATGAGTCAAAATTGTTAACAATACATTAATAAATTAAACATGATAAGTCACATCATGCAATTACTAGTTTTAATGATTTTTTTTATTTGTTCACATGAAAAATTTTAATGATTCTTGATTTCCTCCTAATATTAACCAAATATAGAATTTAATTTGTCATATAATATAATATAATATGAGAAACTATGACTACTTTTTTCTTACTCCGCTAAATTTCAAGATCAAATTAAAGATACTATTATATAGCCAAATAAATTAATAAATTATATATTAAAAATAATATTTAGTTATAATCTAATTAATCTATTAATCTGAAAGAGGAAACAAAGCATAATATTTATCACAGCCACATATGCGATCAATAGTAGTACATTCAGCAATATTTATATATAATTTTATAAATCAATCAGAATAAAAAAAAGATAATAAGCTATAAAATTATAAATTGTGTGACTCATAAATCTAGTATCTTCTAATATTACCTAATTATAGACTAAAAAATAAAAAAAATAGGTAATACACAGCGCAGCCCAATCTAAATTAAGTAGTACATTACATAATAAATAACAAAAATACATAATAAGCTATCATGACATATCCTTTGTAAATTTTACAAAAGGTAAAATAAAAATTTATAAATACCTAATATTTTCTTATTTTTTTCTCTAAATTTAAAAAATTAAATTTACTGGATTTTCTCTTTAAACTCTTTTCTCTCTACAATTTTATCTTTTCTTTTTTCCTTTTAAAAACTATATTCTCATTCCCTTTAACAATCTTTCTCTCACTTTCCTTATACTGTATATAGAGATTTACCTCGTATCAGACAAGGAAGGTCCAGCAGATAGTTGAGTATCTTCTATCTAGCTGGTTTTGTTTTTCTTTAAATCCTTTAAGCTCCCTTTAACTTCCTTATACTGTATATGAGGTTTTCTTCGTATCAGGCAAGGAAAGACCAGTTAGATAGTCGAGTATTCTCCTATCTGCGGTTTGGTTTAGATTAGAATTCCCTCTTCATTTATTTCATTTTCAAAAATCCAGTAACTCTAAAGATACCATCTATTAGCAAAAACGCCTAAAGTACTACAAGTAACCAGTTGAACACCAAAGGAATAACCATAAAACACTAAAACATGAAACCTGCTTTTCCTAAAAAGAAGATAAACAATGGATATTATGGATTTATCAAAACCAAAACTGATTGAATGTAATGATAAATATATATTTAAAGATTTAAAGATTATTGCAATATTTAGTAGTCATAATGAGAAAAGAAACAATTTTATTAACAGAAAATTGGGATAAAGCAGAAAAAAATAAAAGTTACAGTGATCATATTAGAGTAAAGACAAAAAGAATCTGAGGATAACAATCCATGTAACAACAAGAAATCAACAATTAAAATTATTTGATGAAGGCTAAAGAAATCATTGAGAATGAAAATTTGATGAGAAAAATGAGGAGAAAGCTAAAAATGGAATGAAGCGAAGTATATAATATACTAATAGAGAATAAGCAAGTATCAGGAATAATTAGGATCACTCACGAAGTGTATAAAAAAGTGAGATTTACTAAGAGAATAATGAATACAATACCCAAGAAATAAAATGGGAATAATTTAAGTTAACAAGTTCTGTAATGTTAATTGAATCATACGAAAATNAATTTGAAACAATGATAAGTTAGAAATAGAAAGAAATGGTGATGTAAATTGCAAAAAAAAAAAAAAATGAAAATGAACAAGAATAATGAAAGATAATGAAGCAACAAATACAAGGAAAAATTAGAAAATGAAAAATAGTACAACAAATGGACAATGTTAGGATTGCTAAAATAATAGACAATATTTAGATAACAGTTAGTAAAATTAATAATTTGTTTAGATAATAGAAACTTTTAACTAGACTGAAATTTTTAAATTTAATTTTTAAATAATCAAATGAACAATTAATAATTGCGATAAAACATTTATTTACTATATTTAATAAAAAAATCATTAAACAAAAAAAAATTAAATAATAAAAAGTTTATTTCTTGCTTAAATGTACTGTATAATAAAATCAGGCTGACTATTCCGTACTATCCATCAGAAATTTTCCATAGTTCAGGTCAAATCTTTAGTACTGGCCATAATTATAAGAAATTATAATTAAATCGTTGAGAAATTATAAATATGAGAAATTATGAGAAATTATGGAAAATTTTCGTCGGGCCAGCATGGACAGAATAAAGTCCATACCTTTCCTTATTTGGAAATTCCATGATTCTGGCCGGGATTATAATTCTAGCTAGAATTACACGTTTTAAATGCAACCTGGTTTTCGTAATCCGAAACCGGTTGACTCAAATTGTCTGAAACCGGGTCCAACTCTAGTAAAAAGTAAATCATTTTTGTTTTGCTTAATATATAAATAATAATAATTATATGGCTCACTTTTGTATATATTATATAAATGGGAGAGGAAGAAGGGTTTTTATTGAAAAGAAACTAAACATTCTTTTTGAAAACGCGTAGAATTAAAGTAAAATATAAATTATATGAAGATACTTATTCATTTTACTTAAGCCGCTCCCATATATCAATGAAAATATTAATTAATAAATATTTTTGTCTACATTATGTTGCGTAAAAAAAAAAATTTTGTAAATTCAACACAAAATAATGCTCTGTAACCTCTGTTTGTTTAATTATTTTATTGTTTCCAAATAATAATGTTCGTTAATTGCAATAAAGATATAAATTGTTATTTAAAATTTACTAAAGTTAACGTTTGTCATGATTTCAGTTATCTGATATATGTCAGAATATTATTAAGTGTCATTATTATAATAAACCTAATTAATCTAGTGTGATTCTTGAAACAAGACTGAATCTTACTGTAATATTTTGCATATTTTTTTTTTTGCTATACAAACTAATACTTGCACGCTTGTAAAATGTTTTTATTGACAAATATTGAATTACCAAATATTTAATCAAGTATAAAATAGAAATTTTAAATATTTCAACTATCATCATCTTCATATCCTCTAATTTTAAAATTGATAACACCAGAGTTTTTATAATGATTAATGATTTTCATATTTTCTTCATTAATTTCTAAACTATTATAATTATAATGCTTAATAATTATCAAACTAAGTGATTTTTTTGACGTTCGACTTTTCCAACTGATAAAAAAGTTTTCTAATTCTTCTGGAAGCAAATTTGAATTCGATCTATTGTATATTTTTAATTCATAAAAATTTTCTGGTGAATGTTCTGCAACAATTTCTAATATTTCCTTTTCACTTAATAAACTTTTTCCACAATAAAATTTAATACTTTCTAAATATCGACAACTATTAAATATAGTTCTTAATGTATCTAATTCATCATCATTAAATATTACAAAGACCTTTTTAAGATTTGGACATAATTCGGCTATAGATAAATTCAAAACATTATTTTGATTAAAAAAATAAATCTTTTCAAGGTTTTTTCCGTTGATTCTTAAAAAGTTAATTACATACTCAGGTTCCGGGAAATAATCAGGAATATTTAAAATCTGTAATTTAGGAAAAGTTGCATATTGTAAACTTTCAAAATTTTTAGAATAAACTCCTCCGCAAAAAAATGATAATTCAACTTGTTGTAAATTTGGGAATGAAGCAACAAATGATAATGGTAAATTACCATTATCACTAGTGAGATATAATTTTGTTAATGTATTAGAATGTTTAATTAAAGAAGATAGAATATCTGTCCAATCACCTCCATTAAAAGCTGATAACCTTAAATTCTTTAAATTCTTTTGTGAAGATATTAGTCCTTTTAACTCATTTGAAACAGGTTTTGGTTCAAAATCTATAGCAAGTAATTGTAAATTATGGCATGTTTGAGATAATTGATAATAAAATTCTGAATTAATGTCAGAACTACACCGCAATTCTGAAAGATTTACTAAATTAACCCCAGAAAAACAAGTATAAGATATATCATTCAGAGTTATGTTATAAATATAGTTACTAGAATAAGTCAATCTCTTCAAGGAAGAATTTTGGTTTGTAAACATTTTGATAAATTCATCTACGACTAAACAATTTAGACTTAATGAAGTGGAAGATTTTATATTAAGTCCCATATAAATTATTTGACAAATATCATTTATTGAAAGAACTTTACAAAATGCTGGATAATTAAACAACGGTGGGTTTGAAGTGGGTGTAGAAATTAAAATACTATTCTTATATAAAATCTCTTTTGATTCATCAGGAAGACAAGCAACTAATGTACTAAGAATTTTTGATGATATTCTTGATTGATGTCGGTAAGAAATTGAGTGTTTAAAATCCCAAATATCCCTCCATAAAATTCTAATAGAAATTTTACACCAAAGGCGATTAACTAACAAACATGAGTGTAAAGCGAATTCTTCTAAATATTCAAAAATTTCATTTAAGCAATCAGCTGGAAGTTGACAAGGCATTTTTTTTTTAAAAAAAAATAGTTCTTATAAAATATTCTGGTAATTTATATATAGTAAAAATACATGTATGTTGTGTAATAATTATTACAGATTACTGAAAACCGGTTTGCATTTAAAACGGATGTAACCAGTTGTTAAAGTGAGTAATTCTGGCCAGTTTTCCAAATAAGAAAATTAGGTGTAACGAGTACAGTATCATTATTTCTCAATAATTATCATAATTTCTTGCAATTGTCATAATTTATCTCTCATAATTTCTCATAATAATTCCTCATAACCATCATCCCAAATCTAATTTATTGGCTTTTTTAAAAGTTAACACAAGCTAGTTTAACTTTTAATAAGAACTTCTAAGTTCAAAGTGAATATATAAGTAAAAGGTCATTTTCATAATAAGTCTCTTTTACGAAGTAATATTGTTTATAATCACAAAAAAAGTTTTTTATTAAAACGTGGCTGGAATTACAAATTACAATTGTTTATCATTATCTTTAATACATTTTGAATTCGCAATAGTTTCTAATACTTCTTTTTTTTAATACTCTTCTCCATATCATTCCTTTATAAAATACTTTGAGATTCTTTCCGTTATTTATATACACGGACTTCGAAACATCATAAGTGATAATAATGAATAACTGTAATTTGGGAAATTTCAATAAGTCAATTTACATGATAATATTATTCAGTTTTTTGGAATTACTAAAATGTGTTCTAATAGCGAATGAAATTGAATTTAATTTAGAAATAAAGTAATAAATGATACGTAATATCGCTATTGAAATGTGTATTCTGTTCAATTCCCACCCATCATAAGGATAAACTTAAATCTTTGTAAAGAAAAAATTAATTTTTTAAATTGAAATGTTAGAATAATGACTAAAAAATCCATAGTAAATGATTGTAAATCGTGAGAATAAATTCAGAATGGAGTTTCTCAGAAAAACAAATGAAAGAATGATATATGATATACATCCGGAAATCCAGGAAGAAATTTTCATTTTGATAAATTCGTTTACAATTCTATTTTTTGAACTTAGTGAAAAGAATTATTAGGAAATTTTTATCAAGTACTCATTAATTATTTGACAAATCTCGTAAGATGAGATTTTCTAACTGAAATTTCTTCCTGTTCATTCTTCTCAATAATAACACCCGTTCAAAAAATACTAATTCATTTTAACTCTAACACTTTGATAACCATCTGATGTAATGACACATGATTTACATCACAGTTCTAGAGTACAATTATTACATTTCATGAGAAAGTTTGATAAACTCAATAATAAGCATGATAAGCATGAATCATAGTGCACGGTCCATATACTGTATATGATTCGGTTTAAATGATATCGATTATGACGTAATCTGATAATCAACATTAATTCAACTTTAAATTTCCGGTTTTCAATCAACAGCAAGAAAGTAGGTACACAAGCGATTTGGTTCGTGATCAGCATGGTACTGTATAACAAAAAAAATTATTGTTCAAATTAATTCAAATAATTCATTAAGAGCACAATATCTGCCACTATTTAAAGTTCAGACTATCCAGTTTCATATTTTAGTCAAATTAAAAACAATGATAAAATACTTGTTTAAAAGATTTCTATTATTTTATTTTTTTTAGAAAGTAATAAATAAGATAAAGTAAACCATTCCAAAGAAAACTCTTGAATAATTAATTTAAATACACATTTTTCGTTTAGAAAATGGTTACACCATTGTAATTTAAACTGATTATGAACAAATTTCCAAATGACTTGAAATGACAAATGACAAATGATGTGTTATTCATTACTCACATGATAAATAACCTGAGTCATTTGCATATAATGTTGGTCAGTACTATAGTTTTTATTTTTCGATTAGAATCACATGAAAGATATGTAAAATATTTATGTAAATTGATATTAACTTTTAATAAAGAATTACTTTAATAACGATATTGTGTAATAATTGAATAGAGTAACTTTTTACAAAAAAAAAAAAAAAAAAAANGATAAATAACCTGAGTCATTTGCATATAATGTTGGTCAGTACTATAGTTTTTATTTTTCGATTAGAATCACATGAAAGATATGTAAAATATTTATCTAAAATGAAATAAACTTATAATAAAGAATTAATTTAATAACGATATAGTGTAATAAAAGAATAGAGATACTTTTAAAAAAATAAAAAAAAAAAAAAAAAAAAAAAAAAAAAAGCTAAAAAATAAAAATAAATATACAAAATAAAAGGTTGAACATTTAAATGTCACCGCCAATACTAATATGGCCTAGCATATGACAAAGAATATTATGAAACTATAATAGTTTAATATTCACAATATTTGTCTTTATCTTCATTCGAAGTCTAAATACATCAACCGCCCAAGAAGATTCCCAGTATGGCATAGTGACACAATAAAGTAAACTATTAAATATAATTTATTAAAATCATTTAAGTCAAATACAGTACTATATTATCCTGTGTATATTCTTTCCATGAGACCTCCCAACCATTTCAAATTATTAAGTTTAGGGAGAGTCTCCCGCCACTATGATTTAAACAATTTTAAATTTGAAAGAAACTCTTGTATTCATAAATATCAGAATACAAGAGTTTCATTTTTAGGTGACTAAGAGTAGCCCTTTTTTTTCTAATGCTCCGCCAAGAATTATAGACGTTAAGAGCATGGCGGAGGAATAAAAGCAAAGAGGCAACCATGAATACATGTGTTGCCTCATAAACTATATTGTTTTTTGTTTTTAAATGATAACTTTTTGATGGATTTTCATATTTGTAAAAATTTATTATTAAAGGGATTGGTATTTGATTTCTTTGAGAACATTTTTGACTTTTAAAAGATTTAATTTTATTATTAACATTCTTTAGTGTTAATTTTTTTAAAAAAAAGTGAAGAAAAAAATATTTTTTTTTTGGTCTGTATTTCGGGTTTATTTATAATTATTTGAAATAATATTTAAATAAGTAATATATATAAAGTTTTTATGAAAGTTAAGATTGTCAATTTATGGAATAAAAGATATCGTTCAAAGAAATTTATCAATAAAAGTTGCATTCAAAAGAAACACTTTATCTAGTAAAAAAAGTCATGTTTAATAATAAAGGCTTATATGATTATGTAATAGTTATTTCACGGGAATCCATAAATACAGTATCATTACTTATCACGGCGTAGCCGTGATAATGATATTGAGGATGATCCGTGGAATTAAAATATTTATTCAACTTTAGACAAAGAATATAAACTCTATTTATTATTATGTACAATATTATGATATTTCTCATTGTTTAATTGTTACAGGGGATTATTTCAAAGACAAATATAACGCATATTCAAATGAATATGCGTTGGACAACTGTTATGTTTATATTGAAACAATGATACATATTCGTATTGTAATAATATTAATTGCATAAAATATGATTTGATTTTTCTATAACCTATATTTATCTAGTTTATTAGACACCCTATCTTCTTTTTTGATGTTGTGTTTCATTATCGGAAATATTAAAGTTCATATAAAGATAAAAACAATTCTATATCTGAAATTATATGTTACCATAATATGTTCTAACAGGAAGGCGAAATAAGAAAATTTTCCTTATCTAATTTATCTAATATAAAGTTTTACAAACACGGCATCTATTGTAATGATTTTTTTTTTTCGGAATTATTTAATTTGTCCTAGCAGAAAGAAAGGGCGAAAAAATTTTTCCTTATCTGATATATCTGTTATAAAGTTATCCCAAGAAAATCATAATTTTTTTTTTTTTTTAATTGGTGTACAGTATATTATAAGAACAATGATTATAAATAAGACGATCATTCATTTAGATGAACATATTATTGGATAATTTCAAAAGTAGCAATGATTACTATAGTTTTTGTTTGTTTCACGGTCAAATGTTTGAAACAATTGATCATCCATTTAGGTGAATGTATGATTGGACATCATGACAGTATTTTTTTTTCAATGCTAATTTTGAAATAAAATGAAAAAAAATTCTTTTAGAGGAAATATTACTAAAGCAATGACTCATATCTGATAAATCTAAAACGTTAATCTAATTTTAACGACCAATCTGCGAGGGAAATTACAAAATATTATTGGCGCAAATAAATATTTTTATAAAAAAAAATTGAAACTTCAATGCTGTGACACAAAATTAAATGTGAAATTAGGACAACTTCCTTTTTCATGAAAAAAAAAATTCTTAATTCCGAAGTGATTTGAAAATTATATGATTTTGATCAATTTGATATTTTTTATTTATTTATTTATTCTCTTAAATTTTGCATGTAATAATACTTGGTAAAATCACAATTCAAAACTATTGAGAATCATCACAAATGTGATATTTTGACATATTAAAAACATAAATAATCATATGTAAGAAACCCGTTTAAACTTTTGATAGCAAATTAAAGGAAAGATAACAAGTTCTTCATATTCCTCTTACATTTACATTGAAATCGGAAGTCAAGAAGATATTAAATGAATTATCAAGTGAATTAAATAGCATTAGACATGTGTTAAATGATGGTAGAATACGTTAGGAATGACACTTGCGGTATAATAATAGCGCAGTAAGAGCATCCAGCTTCGCTAAAAATTTCTCATCCGATCTTGATATAACGGTCCACGATATAACAAACTTGTTTAATTTACTGAATTTACTGAATTTACTGAACTTCTTTTTAAAAAATCATGTCACAATATTTAAAAAAATATCGATATACTAATTATTGTTTACCATTTCAATGAAAAAACTGTTTTGTTACAGACCACCTTTTTTTCATAGAACTACGTTGATTGGCTAAAATTTACGATTGATAACGTATAAAATGAGATTGTTCAAGCACTTCAATAATTTTCGTGAGAATACACTTAATGTATTATTAAGCTTGATTGTTTGGGTTTTTGATCGCAAAATCCGTTTACCAATCCGAATATGTGATCAAAATCAGAATTGAGTTTGTTGATCATAAACACAAAAAAATTCTACTTCAACCAATAAATTCATTTGTCTTTGTTGATTTTTACTCATTTTTAAAATGCGATCAAAAAACCCGCTTTTTTTTTAGGTCTGAAAACCGGGTCATTGATTGAGTTACACAATCCAGTCAGCCAATGTTTATCGACTCAAAATTCGATCAAAAATCCGAACAAAATCAGGCCTATTATTATTAGGGCCATTCCAAACAACTTCCTAAATGATTTATTGAATGATTCTATTGGCTAAAAATTCCTGGAGCTACAAATCATCTTTTTTTTTCACAGAGCTGTGCTGATTAGTAAATTTTACTATTAATTGAGTAACCAAAAAGCTTGCTCAAACATACTTTCTTTTATTTTTTACATTATGGATTTTCAACAAAAACATCGTCAGCAAATTACTATATTATTCCTTATACTTTATAGTAAATAATAAAAGGTATCAAAATAATGATTTATTATCTTTGAAAGATAATATGAAATAGAAGATATAGATATTGAATGTGAAGTAATAAATGATGGAAGAGAAGAAACAGCAGGTATTCAAAAAAAGAGAATATTTGTCTGACCTTTTAATGCAATAAAATATATTGATTACTTTTTATTATTTTCACATGAAATTATAAAATAATTATTGTATAGTGAAAAATAATTATCAGCTTGCTTTAACAATAATTACAATCTTATTCCATTATTACTTATTATTTCTAATTTGTTAAAATTTCATTAAAAACTGCTCTTATAATTACTTCTGGAAAGTTTTTTTTAGCTTTAAAATATTGAATTACATTAAAACTAATATGTGAAAACTCACAGTGCATAATAGCAAATCTAATATAATTAATATCATGTATTGGGCTTGAGATTGGGATTGAGATCATAATTCGCAGATTATATTAATATCAGTCAAATGTTAATTCTGGCCAAATTTTGTGTGACATTAAATAAAATTTTTTATATTTATGCATAATTACCTTTATGGTAATTGGTTAAACTTGTAATTTTGTCCGCTTCCCTATGAAACAAGAATGTCCGGAAATTGCCACTAAAATTGTCCGGGTGCGTCCGGAAAATGTTCCACACGTCCAGAAAATGAGCAATATTCCAGACATTGAGATATTGCAATATTTTAGAAAACATCCTGAAAATGTCTAGACAAGTAAATATCTCAGTGTCCGGAATGTTGCAGTTTTCCGGACATTTCCTGGACGTGTGGAACATTTTCTGGACGCACCCGGACAATTTTGGTGGCAATTTCTGGACATTCTTTTTTCATAGGGCTTAGTAGTCTGTCTGGAGTCTGACACTCTGTGACTCTGGCTCACTTTGCTTTTTCAATCCTAATCCTAATCTTACTCAATGAGTAGGATAACTTGAGATTAAGCTTAATCTCAATCCCATTTTTTGTGAAATCAGATTAACCGCTAATCTCAGTCTCAATCTCGATCACAGTTCTTGTGAAGGCACCCATTTTGTATCAAACTTGTCATCCATTCATTTAAAACAACATGCATATCATTTGTAGTATTCTATCACAGAAATTAGATTAAATATCATTTGTTTATATTAGGACTATTATTTAATAATAATAACAATAACCTACTACCTTGTTTATAAATTTATTTAAGTATTCAATTACATCTTGTGAAAGATAATCTGGAATCTTTGGAGAAGGAACTTCTTCTATTTCTTGTAGTTCAATTTCACTAAAGTGCTTTTTAATCACTTCATCATTCATATCAATTATGAATAAGTGCATGGCAATAATTTGCATAAGTATGATGGCAATTAATCATATTTATTCATCCATTAAAAGTAAAACTTACTGTTCAAATTTCAATCCTTTTCCAAGTTTGAATAATTTCTTCCCCACAAACCTCCTGCTTGACAGCAAGTTCTATTTCCGTTCGACTTCATCACAAAAAAACTGTCCCACCTATGATCATCATAGCAATGAAAAATTTTGGATACTTTCCGAATCATCATGATGAAAGCAAATATTACCTTCTTAGGGATTAGGGTTAGGTGTTATAGTTAGGATTAGTTTGTTTCTTTTAAATCTAATAATATCAACTTTATTAATTGATTTTTTTTTGTTTTATTCTTTAGGTTTACTACATAATAGGTTTGATGAGATGCAGGAACGTACATTGTATCCTTTTCAGAATCTGTTTCAGTTAAATGTCACCACATTTAGAAGTATTATCCTTAACTAATAAATATGATCAATCAAGAACTTGCCCAATCGTGGAAAGGCAATATAAATACTTATCTCTCTTGTTCATTTCATATCATCTTCTTTAGATGAATTAGAAGATAGTTCAGAGTAATCTGAAATTATTCATCCACTTCTAGTTTGTTTCTGGTCTTTAAACAATTGAAAACCTACTGTACATTCTCATTTTCGTTCGAATACATCATGTAAGTTTTTTGCCCAAAATTTAAGTCTGAGATATGTTAGTACAAAAATTGATCAAGAGTAATCAGTTCAAAAACCTACCTTACATCTTTTTTTGATAATAAAGGTCCAATCATAACTGTTTTTTATCACCTATAATTACAAAGGTGCTTCCTAGTGATTAGAGGTTACAAGGTTCACAATGGTGGGATGAGGATGATACTCATATTTAGTCAAAGCGAAACTTGACTGAAGCTTCTGACATCATCACAAGGGCAAGGGTCAATACCTCTACTCGCAGTCAGGGCGAAACTTAATGCAAGTGTCCTAAAAAAATGAAAAAAGATGATTAAAGACAATAATTTCCTTGAAATTCAATATTTTCACAGTTGAGGCAAAACACTTGTTCCACGTGACATTGTCAACTTAAGGACTAAAAAAGTTTCACTGGTGAGCAAATATAGGAGTCGTATCTTTTTGCTTCAAGAGTACTTACTTTTAAAATCATACGGATATTTATTGTTGCTCATGTTATTTCATTTCACATTATTTAAAGATTTTTGGTTGAGGTGAGATTTAGTACAGTTCAGCAATGACAAAAGTAAAAAAAAAGTCAATCCGGGGCAAAAATTACCTTCTTGACCCCAGCCCAAGTATATTAGTTATATTTAGGACACCTTTATCCTAGACCCCCCTTTAAATATGATTAGTTCAATAATGATTATTTCAGTGTAACATTTATCTAGTAATTTCTTTACAAAAAAAAATTTGAAGGATTTAAAATTTTCAGAATTTTTTTGGTTACATAAGAATGATTGGAAAGATAACGTAACAAAATATTCTAATATATTAACAAAATTACATCTTAATAGTCAATCACCATTATCATTTATTACTTCATTCCCAAATTTACGAGAAATTAAATTTTCATTCTCATATGATGCAAACTTTAAAGATTTTAAAAAGATACAATATATTACTTTTCCTAAATTACAAATCTTAATTATTCCTTTTCGATATCCGAAATCTGATTGTGTAATGAAATTTTTAGAAAATAATGGAAAAAATCTTAAAGAATTTTATTTTCATGAAAAGAGTAATGTTTTAAATTTATCTATATCCAAATTTTGTCCAAATCATAAACATTTTTTTATGGAATTTGATTATAATAATGAATTAAATACATTAATAACTATATTTTAATGGTTGTCAATATTTAGAAATTATTAAAATTTTGTGTGGAAAAATGCTCATAAATGAGAAAGACGTATTAGAAAACGTTGCAATATATTCACCAAAAATGTTTTATGAATTGACATTATGTAATGATTCACATTCAGAATTACTTCCAGAATCCTTTTTTTATAATTTGGAAAAACCGAATATCAAAAAAAAACACTTAATTTAATAATTATTAAGGATGATTATATTAGTTGAAAATCATTGGGTATTATTAAGTTTAAAACTAAAATGTATGATGAAGAAAATAAACATATTTGAATATTATGATCAAACAATCATTACGTAAAGTTATCGTTATCATTATTACATTTATACTTTGACGTCGTATAAATCACTATATAAAATTTGTCATATTGATTACAGGTTACACGATAGTTTAATATTTAAATCATATCAAATTGTAATTACAAAATTTTGTTCCTATTTTTTTTTAACCTTGAAATAATTATAAAAAATAAAATGGATTACCAACTTCCAGCTGATTGCCTAACTGAAATCTTAGAATATTTAGAAAAAGATAAAAATACTTTATATTCATGTTTATTAGTCGATCATCTTTGGTGTGGAGTTTCCGTTAGAATTTTATGGAGGAATATTTGGAATTTAGATTACAAATCTTACCGACATCAAAAAGAAGTGTCGTCAGCAATTCTTAGAACATTGATTGCTTGTCTTCCAAATGAATCAAAAGAGATTTTATATGAGAATAACCTTTTCATTTCAACACCAAACGGTTCAAATCCAACACTATTTAATTATGTAACGTTTTGCAAAGTTCTTTCAATTGATGAGATTTGTCGAATGATAACTGATTTTCTAATTCCTAAAAAAATTTCACGACATTTATCAAATTATATTACATGGTTTATTGCAAATGAAATTATCAAAATGTTTATGAAACAAATTTTTTCTTTGAAACAATTGACATATTTGGATGAATCAGTTGATTATTACTCATTTAAATTACCTTTTACTTTTTTTTCTGAAGCAAAAGATAATTTAGTAAATCTTACAGAATTGCAATGTCGTTCAGATATTAATTCAGAATTTTATTCTCAATTGTCTCAAATATGTCATAAGTTACAATCTCTTACAGTAAAGTTTGTTCCAAAACATTTTCCAAGTGAGTTAAAAGAATTAATTTCTTTACAAAAAAATTTAAAGAATTTAACTCTGTTTATTCATGATGAGGAGGATTGGAAAAATATCATATCTGTTTTGATGAAACATTCTAATACCTTAAGAAAATTATATCTTTACAGCAATATTTATTTACCATTATCATTCCTTGCTTCATTCTTAAATTTACAAGAGATTAAACTTTCATTCAAATTATTATTTGATAGCTTTGAATTACAACATGCTACTTTTCCTAAATTAAAAATATTGAAAATTCCTCATATATGTTTTAGATCTGAATATATAATGACATTCTTAGAAAATAATGGAAAGAATCTTGAAGTAATTTATTTTCCTAAACACAATAATGCTTTAAGTTTAACTATAGCTGAACTTTGTCCAAATCTTAGGAAGCTTTTTATAGTATTTAATGAAAATGAATTAGATATATTAAGAATTATATTTGATAATTGTCAATATTTAGAAAGTCTTAAAATTTGGCGTGGAGATAATTTGTTTTTAAGGGGAAAAGATTTATTGGAAATTATTGCATTCCATTCACCAAAAAACTTTTATGAATTAAAAATAATCAATGATCATTCAAATTTGGGATTGTTTTTAGAAGATTTAGATACTTTTTTTTTAAACTGGAAAAATCGAATATCAAAAAAACAAATTAATTTAATTATTATTGATAAGCATTATTATAATAGATTTAATACTATAAAGTTAATTAAATATTATAAGAATTTGGGTTTTATTGAAATTAGAGGGGAAGATAATGTTGATAATGATGATGAATAATTATAGAATGTTATATATATACTCTTATTATTTCTATTAATGGGTTTAAAATTAGATAGCATAAGAAATTTAATGAGAAATGCGAAGAATTATTATCTGATAAAAGTTAGTTTAATTTTAATATCAAAATACAGCATGGATTCTTTAAATAATCAATTATAATTAATTCAGTAACAATTTTAATATCATATATTAATGTCATCCCATTTGCAAAGCGAACAAACCAAATGATTTTATCTAATAAATTGAAAAGAATATATTAAATCAAAATTTATTGAATCAGGTCTATTATTTTTTATGATGTTTTTCAATTTGGTTATATTGTTAGGCAGGATTGCAACGGTCATGATCGTTCATAAATATGACCAATAAAAGACCGTTTGACTGACTGCTTTGACCGACTGCTTGATCACTATATGATTGGTAATTTTAATTGATTATTTTTAATTAATAAAGAAATTATTTAAAAAGTAAATTATTAAGATATTTGTATTAAAATGTCTTGCAAAATCAGGATAAAGCTAAATTATTGACAGTCAAGTGGTCAAAGTGGTCAGTTGGTTAATCGATAACTGACCATGACTGACTTTAAGTAGGAATGTAGGAATTAAAAGATTGAAATTGTTTCTATTTCCAACATTTTCTAGTTATAAATTTAATTTGCATCTAAAATTAATTACAATTATGTACAATGCAACATTTTTTTTTTTGGAAATTATAAGAATCTAAGTAATTTATGATCCATAAAGTGGTAATGTATTTTATACTGTATACTATCAATATTATATTGGAAAGTTCAAGAGCGAACTTGCGCCTCAGGTAAATTTAAGTAATTTAAATATTTTATTTAACTTACTAATTAATTAATCTTTTGAAGGATATAATGTCACATGGAGGTGAAATAACAGAGAATTGCATTAGTAAGAACAATTCTGATAGATCATCCAATAATATTTTTCGACACTGCTTGCAATCGCATATCAAGGGGTTTGAAATACTGTAATACAACCCATTAAATTATCCAGTCAAAGTTAGTTTTTTTTTATTTTTCATGATATTAAATTTGATAATAAAAAAAATTGATAACTGGCGGCGACAAAGTCGCCGCTCATCAACCTAATATAGTTTGATCTACAAAAAATTCATTAGTTAGATAAATTCATGCAGATTTTAATATATAACAGATAAATATAGTTGATACTTGATATCGGTCACATGGCCCTTCATTAAGTGGTGAAAATGGGTCCTGTGACCGATATGGCTACTCCCATTCTAGTACATTTCACTACTATTTCCATATTAATCAATAGCTTTTTAATATTCAATTGGAAGTTTTAAATGTTCTATAACTTTCCTGGATGGAATTTAAACAATCTAACAGATTTTGATTCCCTACTATTATATTCAACAACAGTATTTTGTCTTATAATGACCAACATATCTTTTCCAATCTTTATTTGTTTAAAATTTTTTAATTATCGAATACAATTAAATCTTTAAAATTATTTTATATATTCATGTACAGTATGTTTATCAATAAATCGATGTTGAGTATAATATATAAAAATTTTACTATACTCAGTAGTAAGTATATAACATTTGAATTATGTATTGTATAATTATTTATACTCAGTTATAAAACTGATTCACAAAATAAAATTATTGCGCTGTTCAAAATTCTGCTACCCACACGTATTGTTGTTATTACTAAATTATTATAATTACAGAATGATTACAGGATAAATTGTCCAGTTTTTATCCTGTAATCGTCTTGTAATCATAATCATTTACAATACATATGGTAGCAGAATTTTGAAAAGCGCGATAAATAATTATTATCAGTTAATATATATATAGAGTATAGTATGTTATAATTGTACAAGATTTGAAAGAGTACTTTGGAAAAACAAGTGTTCAACGTGAGTTTCGATATTTGGTATTTTAACACGATATTTTTTACTTGTATGACGAGAAAACTAGATGATTTTGTAATACATACAACTGAGTAGATCATTTCACTTGACCATACAAAACCCAAGATGTCAACTTGACTCTACAACTTTTCGTATCACTCCTGTTCCANCCATCATACGAACATAAATATTTTATTGAAAATTTTTAATTATGTAATACTTAATTTAAACATAAGTTGATATCAATATCATATGGAAATGACGAAATTCGCGGGAACCATAAATTGATTTTTGTATTTACTTCTATTAATTGCAGAATCATTTGAATGAATTGAATGAATCATTGGAACACAAATCATTCAATCAATAAAATATTATAGTGACAGTACCGCGTTACCGCGTTGAATGAGTTATTTACTAGTAAATCACCATGACTCATAATTGTGTAATCCTAAGCAAAAAGGTATATATAGATGCCATTTTCGCGAAAATTATCAGCACTTACTGTATTTTCAAAATATTTTAAGTCTTTGAAATTTTTTAATATTATTTTACT
>QKYT01000501.1:11400-40301 GCA_003550305.1 Glomus cerebriforme | reverse complement strand
TATGTAGTTTATTTAAGCATTGACAATTAATCAATAAATTTTCTAATTCTGAAATATTATTATTCATAATAAGTAGTTTAAAATTTTCAAGTTTTGGACAATTTTGATATATAGCCTGAATAATCCTCTTATTATTAATAATATCATAATCTACATAATCAATTTTTNTCACAGTAAGATCTCCAATTGTATTTTCAATTAAACTTGTTAAAGNACTNTGCNGAATATTACTAGCTTTTAAAATTTCTAAGAAAGGTAGTGATAAACTCTCAAAGTGATTCCATGTTGTTGTTGTTATTATCCTCATTTTAAGTTTATTTAATTCTAATCTTTTTAAATTTACAAATGGTGAAATAATTTTCGTGACAGGTTGCACAGTTGTTGCAAAATATTGTATAGTTTTAGTTTCCGCATGATGAATCAAAGAATTTTCAATAATTTTACAAAATGGTTTATCNNTAATTTCTGAATAATGNTCAGTTAGAAGTTGAATATTAGATAATCTTTTTATAGATTTGATTAATTTAACAAATCCATAATTATTATTATACCTTTCAACAAAAAGTTTCAATTCTTTAATTGGTCCGCATATTTCTATTAATCCATCTAAGACATCATTGTTTATACTAGTATTACAACTAANAGAATCAAGTTCTGAAAAGCGGTATTTTGCTCCAGGAATGAGATGTATTTGATAATCAAATTGACAGGGTATATAAAGGTGTNTAAATTTTGTATTTTCATTAATAAAAAGATTAAATATTTCATTTTTAATAATGGAAGTTTCAGTTACTTCAAATAACATATCACTCATCCTTTCAATTTCACAAAAATTTAAATGTTTGCAAAAAGAAATATAATTAAACAAAGGCCTTTGATATCTATTTATCAAAAAATTATTTTTTAGGCTAAAATTATTTCTTGATTCATCGATAAATGTGAAATAATTACGTTTAATAATGATTTCTCCTTTCCATATTTTAANTATTTCCAAGGATTTATCCATAAAATTTGAATAATTATTTCACACCAAGTTTTATTAACTAAAAGACATGAATGAAGAGTCTTTTTACTATCTTGAAATTCTTTGAAAATTAAATAAAGAACATCTCCATTTAGTTTGGACATTTTTTGTTAAAAAAGATTTTTTATGGAAGATTGTTCAAATGATCTACATGCGTACAGTATATATATTGTAATATGTTGTACAGAAGTACAAAACCTGTTCTACATACCAAAAATAGGGGTGTCTAAGCCGGGTTCGATCCTGTAATTTTTGGCCGGCATTACAGCATTAAGAAATTAACAATATGACAAATAATAAGTGACAAATAGGTAGTAAAAATGAAAAATAGAGGTACAAATTATATAGTGTATCATGTGATCGAACCGGCTTTAGATGTCAAAATAGAAACGAGAAAAAATTAAATTTCTTTGTAAAAACGTAGTATAAATTCTTAAAAATTAGGATTACAATGCATTTCACTGATAGATATTTACTGTTACTGATAACTTATTTTGTTGATAGAACATTTTATGGCCAATAGACAATAGGATATTTTATCTAAATGTTAGCGATTTGCTATTTCATTAAATACAATTTAAATTTCATTTTTTTAAAAAATTAAACCTTATAAAATTTTGATAAATAGTAATATAAAGTACTCAAATTATTATTTTAATTGATAAATTTATATCCCAATTTATTTTTATGATTAATTATTATGTAAATCAATTATAAAATTAACAACAAATATGTATTATAATAATTAATTGTGAAATTTATTGAATTGTAAAAATGAATTTAAATGTATGTATTGTATATTGTCTAATGACAACGTCTAATATGCAATCCAACATCCTAAAAAATAAAAATAAACTGTTAATTGTACTATTAATTAATTTTAATATATTTATGAAGAGTTGAGTAGTATTTTTTAAGCTAATATAATGTATTAAATATATTTTACTTCCTAAAAATAAAAAAAAAATAATAATTCTTAAAGAAATAGGTACTAACTTTCATTTCTCAAACTTACCATTTCAACATTCTATAAAGTAAAAAACGCAAGTTTTTTTTAAAGATAAATAGGTTTCTACAATAAATGGATTCAATTCTTACATAGTAAATGACAAACATGACTATAGAAAATCTTTTAACTTTTAATAAATGTTAGTAATCCTATTATTAAGCAAAAACACCTAACAAAAAATGCCAATTATCAGACCTTTGTAATGAATTTACTATAAACAAAAACCTATGTACAGTATTATGAAACTAAAGTAATAAAAAAGTAAAAAAAAAAAATAAATATTAATTAAATATGATCATGATTTTTATTTTTATTTTTAATAAAAAAACAGCAAAGTAGCATTTCGTTAACCTATTCACGTATATTTATAGTATAACTATGTTAGACTTTAACCTATCTATATCTAGATTAATACTCTAGTTACAGTATAATTATTAAAAGTTGTGGCGCAGCAATTCCAATGATCATATATTTTGCAAAGGTTTATTTTAAATTTTTAAGATATTTATTAAGTCATTTGATATATAATGAATATTTGCCAAAAAATCACACTTTTATCACTAAGTTTCTCCATTCTTCTGCTTTAAGCATTTGTCTATGATTATTTCGTGTAATGGTTATCATTTTTCAAATTAAAAGTAAAAAAAAATCAATTAATTCCTAATATTTATCAGGTGCTATTATTATATTAATGAATAACTAAATAATTCAATCATAAGTAGACAGGATTTAGGATACTGTAGATAAAATCAGTAATTGATTCGATTTTTTTATTCGATAATCGATAAAACCGATTCCGATTTGATTTTCGACTAGGTAGAAATAGTGGAAGTAATAAAAGAAGTGGTGGAAAATTTTTTAAAAAAATAATTAATTCAACAATAAACAAAATAATCCGTATTATAATTCGCCAATTAACGAACAGTTGGTCGTGCTTGTATGTGGCACAGCACTCGTGATCTTTATTTGGGAATGTATCACCACCCATCATTTGTATGGATAATTTCTAATGCCGGCCAAAAAATATCAAATCACGGGATACCCCTTTTCGTTCATTCATGATTCTAACTTTGTCGCATTAAAGTAGTTTGCATGCATGCTTTGTTTTGTCCTTTTTGTCCTCCACTAAAATGACTAATCAGGTACTATTGATAAAAATCCTTGCCGGTAATAACATCCGCTTTCTATCACCTGAATAAAAATTCTACGCCAAATAACTCTTTATTGGTCCATTTTGTTGTTCGTGTAAATACATAATCTTTTATTAATTATAAAACATATATTAATTGAAAATTTGATACTATCTCTTAGAATTTTTTTTATTTTATTTATTTACAAATATTATGCTACTCGCTACATAATGCATGAAATCCGTGCAAAATAATTCTAAAACGATATGGTCCGATGTTTTGTACAAATTAAATGTTATTGTCACATTTGAATAAAATTTAGTTTGTGTTCTGTCTAATATTTCACGAAAAGATTACATAATGCTAATAACCTTGTGTAAAAAAAATATAAATATACCAAGAATATTTTTCTAAGGAAAAACAAATAAATATTCTTCTTTCAAAATATTTATTTCTACCTCCTATCATGACAAAAAAATCTTTACTAGCATATTTCATATTATGGATTTTGCTTCAAGTATTAGTTGAAGTAAATTGCCAAATGACACCTTTTAAACCAAGAGTATCACATAGTCATACTGCTACAATTATCGATAATAAATTGTATATTTTGGGCGGAATTGGTTTAAAATATTTAGTCGAAAAAGAACTTTTTTATCTTGATTTTTCTGTCTCATTTAACACTCAAAACTTATTATGGAAAGATATATCAAGCATTGATATGCTTCCACCACATAGTTCTGCAACATCAGTTAAAGGTAGTAAAAATAATGATACAATATTTTATACGGAGGATTTACATATGATCAAACAATGGCATTGATTTATACATTTGTTCCACAAAATAATTCATGGAGTATTCCAAAAATAACTGGTATTCAAAAAATGTTTTTATCTGGCGTTATTGACAATAATAGGAAAATGTATTTATGGGGTGGATGTTATCGACCTGATAATGTTGATTGTGTATTTGTAAATGCAAATTGGGACTATATTCAACGTGATAAGATAAAGTTTTATTTAGATCTTCCACATGACTTAAAATTGTCTCTTTAAAATCATTCTTACTTTTAAAGGAAAGTATAAAACTATCACTATCACAGAATGACAGAAATATCTAGTTTTGACTGAATTTTATTATCTATATCGCAAGTCAATTGATTTTTTAATGAGATTCTACAATCAGTTAATCAGTTCAAACACACCACTATAATGAAAATTTAATTTTATATATACATAATTTTAAAAAAATGAAGATTTGGATTATTATGTATTTCGTTTTCATCTGTAAATAAAATTAATATAAAATTCATTACTGCTGAATAATTATGAAAATCTGGTTTTCGAATCAGATAAAAAGAATTTTGAATTTATAACAATTCCTTGTAATGAGAAAGCACAAATATTCTTATTCGAATCACAATTAGAATATTCTGTAGATTTTACATGCAACTGTTGTATCCCAAACACTACCATGTCCCAAATCAAACTTGGGAAAACCTTNTATCCGAAACTTGACCATGTCCCAAACTAACCCAGTCTTAAATGTAGTTTGAGACGTCTTAAACATTTAAAATTTACTAGTTTTGTTTGGGATATGGTTAAATTTCGGACATAGGATTGTCCNAAGTTTGATTTGGGATATCCCAANTCGGATTCGGGACATGGTTACGTTTGGGCTACAACACAACTATTGGTTTACACTGTAAAAATTAATAATGTTGTCACGTGATATAAGAAATATTGGCACAGAAATCAGTTTTTTAGAAAAATTTTTTTAATAAAGTATTAATAAATGAAATTCTTTAATAAATTATATAACTTGAAATTTTTAACAACTTAGTTTTAGCGATATATACCAAAAGTACGCGTCAGTCACGTTAAACTAATAAACTATGAAATATTGTCAATAGACAGTTTTTTTTTAATTGTCGCCAATCACCGAATATATATATATATATGATGTCTTCTAAATAAATAACTAACCCCGCTAACGTAAAATTACTGAATTATTTTCTGAAAATTCAATTTTGTGTAGCACATAAAAGTATTAACTATGACTCAATTTATTTAAAAATATAGAACTTTACCAAAAATATCCAAAAATATCAAAATCAATAAAATTTGCGTGATATGACACATCATACTTAATTTATTATTGTATCTCATAATTTTGACTCATTTTTAATATTCCTAATATTTTTAATTATATAAATACCTCCACCAAAAAAAGTCTTGTGGTAAATATACATCTTCAATACAATTTCTTCCCATCCACAATTATCAATCATTTCACTTTTCATTATTATCCTAATTTTATTTTCTCTCTATAATTTCATTTTTCCTTTATTTTAAAAACTACTCTCCTTTTAAACCTCCTCTTATCTTCCTTATACTGCATATGAGATCTCTCTCGTGTCAGGCAAGGAAAGGCCAGTCAGGTAGTCAAGTATCTCTTAACTGGCTGGTCTGATTTAGATTAGAATTTCCTTTTTATTTCTTATATATCATTACACCATATTGATTATTTCAATTCAATACCTACATACTAGATAAAAATGCCAAAATTTGGAGAAAGTGGAGATTCAATGAATTTCAAGAAAAAAGAAATTTGGATTCCTATAACTAAGCAAAGAAAATGGTTCTAAAATTGCCAAGTACAAGTTGGGATGATGATGACATTGATAATTTATGTGTGGATATTTGTCTATTCCCTCCTAATTGCTCGTGATTTAGATTCACAAATTTGAAAACATTCCAGTGAAACAAATGAAAATGACACTAAGAAAAAAAAAGTAAATTATTGAAGAAAAGTAGAAAGTGGTTAGGACCAAGGAAAGTTTATCAACCTTCTCGCCATTGGTTTCGCTCCTTTATCAATTATTTTTTTTTCACCACCGGTTATTGTCCCTTTACCAACCAATATTGTGGAAAATATTTTTGATTGAATACTACAGTATGTGGATTAAAAGAAAAAATAGGATGGTTATAAGATGGATATGATCAAAAAAAAAAATAAGCATAATAAAAGAATATGCCAACGTATGGAGATAAAAATAAAACATATTTACTTTCATTGGATGATACAAACATAGTAGGAGCAGGAAGTTTCACAAGGTTGAGATAAAAGTGAATTCAACTAATAATGATGTTCAAACAAAAAGGAGAAATAGAGAACCAAATATAGAAGGAGTATCAAAGAAAAACTGGATATATGGGATAAATGATAATAAAAAGATGGGTATAACAACAACAATCAGAATTGAAAATTAAGAAATTGATATATAGTAATATTAATTTTAGTTCATTATTTAGTAGAAGATAATTTCAATCTTACAATTTTTAACGAAAATAATTGACTTTAAATATAACATTTTATACATTTATTATTATTATTTTTTATAATTCATATAATTTTCATATTTATTTAACATTGTAAAAAATAATTAATTTGTATTTTAAACTAAATAAAAAAAATGGTATTTTTGAAAAGAACTAAGTAATAAACGTCTATATATAAATCACTTCCTATCAAGCAAAATTCATAGTAAACTCCATCCCAATATGACTTTATAACTACACATTATAAATAGATAGATATGTTAAACCTGATCGTAAAGATAATATGTGCGACAGATCAGTATGTGGATAAATGAATATCGAACGTAAATGTCCTCAATTAATTATATTCATTTTCTGATTTTTTTTTCTATTCAAACAATTAAAATTTTTTATTCGGCCAAAGTTGATACACTTTTTCTACTTTTAGATAAATTAAATACATTACTACCAAGTGCTAATTTAACAAAATTATAAATAATAATTAAGTTGAAGTTTTGATTGTGGTAATCACTACTGACTACGACTGTTATGATAATATAATTATATTTGTGACTTTTTCAATTACATTCCCAATTGTATTAGCACTGTTGTAGCCCAAACTCAACCATGCCCCAGATCAAACTTGGGATATCCCAAATCGAAATTTTGATTTCGTACATCCCAAACTAAAATTTCGATTTGGGATGATCCATGTCCTAAATTTAATCATGTTCCAAAGGATATTCCAAATCAGATCTGGGACATGGTCAAGTTTGGGTGCTATATAACCCAAACTTGATTATGTTCCAAACTAACTAGGTTAATTTGATTTATAGTCAGGTTTGGGGGATACAAGACCAAACCCGACCATGTCCCAAGTCCATCCAGGTTAATTTGGGACATGGTTGAGTTTGGAACATTTGATGCTCCCAAACCTGACATCCAACCAGGTTAGTTTGGGACATGGTTGAGTTGGGACATTTGATGTTCCCAAACCTGATCATGTTCCAGATCCAACCAGGTTAATTTGGGACATGGTTGAGTTTGGTCTTGTATGTTCCAAACTTGACCATGTCCCAAACTGACCTGGTTAGATTTGGGATATAGTTGGATTTGAGGCAATCAAATATCCCAGATCTGATTATATCCCAGATTTGATTTGGGATATCCCAAGTTAGATTTGGGAAATGATCATCCCAAATACGAAATCAAAATTTCGATTTGGGATATCCCAAGTTTGATCTGGGACATGGTTGAGTTTGGGCTACAACATATCAATTAATTAATAAATGATTGTAAATATCTAACTACTTTAGTACAAATATGCAAAGATTGTACTTTAGTTATTATGAGAAATTTTGATTTTTTATTTCATATTATTAAATTAAATTATATTACAATACAGTATTTAATATGTAATTTTACTTTTTACAAGAACAGTATAATCCAAATACAACAATAAATTATTATTTAATTTACTTGTTGAATGATGAATTTTGGTTTTCTAACGGGTATCTTTAATTACATTATTATCCCAATTTATTTTCTCTCTATAATCCTTTTTTAAAAACTATCCCATCTACCCCTCTACCCTCTACCCATTACGGATTTTGAATACTAAAACGAAATCATGAGTCATTAGCAAAATATAGAAACTTTTCATGTGAACAAATAACATGATCGGAATTTTGCGTGTTATGAACTTACATGCTTAATCATGACTCATTTTATATTCTTAATATTTTTAATTATATACAGTAAATACCTCCTTTTTTTCAAAATTTCATATTAATAATTCAAGTTGAAATTTCGATTATATTCAATATATTTAAATACCCTTAGAGCTCATTCACCTTATTTTTAAAAATACATTATTAACAAGATGGATTTCCTAAGTTTATTTTCTCTAACCTTTTTAACAACTACTCCTTTAAATTTCCTCTTATCTTCCTTATACCGTATATGAGGTCTTCCTCATATCGGGCAAGGAAACCAGTAATACCAGTCAGTTAGTCAAGTATCTTCTATCTGGCGGGTTTGGTATTTTTTTTTAAAAAATTCCTTTAAACTTCCTCTTCTCTTCCTTATACTGTATATGAGGTCTTCTTCGTATCAGGCAAGGAAAGACCGGTCAGATAGTCTATCAGCTGGTTTGGTTTAGATTAGAATTCCCTCGTTATTGACTACTTNATTTATGAGCTCACATAGTACCAACACCCATACAGATTTGAAAAAAAGTGAAGATTCAATGATTTTTAACAGAGAAAGTTGGATTCTTTTCTTTGACATAAGCAAGGTTTTATAACTCAGTCAATAAACAGATATGATGGAAAAGCATAAAGAAAAGAAGAAAATACCAGAAAAGATATCAAATAANATTATAATGGATAACAAAATCACACCATTGGCAATTATTGCTCCTTTNCCAACCAATACTGTAGAAAATTGAATGGACGAATTGAAAAAAGAATATGGAAATGATTGAACAAATAGGCATGGCAAAAAGAATAATAAGCTAATATTCAATAAATCATGTTGATTTCATGGATATAAAGGAAATTCAGAACAGGAAATTTTACAACTTTAGCGTATATATCAAAGTCTGAAGTGAATCCAGAAAATTTGAATTATGAACATTATGAACAAAAAGTAGAAATAATAATAAATCAAGGTTCAAGTATAGGAGATTAATTATAAACAAATAATTAAAACATACAGTATAAGACAAATGGAACATCATACGAAAATCTGGGTGTATGGGATATAGGACAATAAAGAAATGGGTATAACAATAAAAAAAATTGGTCAATTAGAAATAGATATGTAATAAATAGCTATTATTTTGGAAGGAGTATAGTTATAATATTAATTTTTGGTTTATTATTNAGTAGAAAATANAATTTTAATAGTCAAAACTTTAAATATAATATTTATTTTTTTATAATTTATGTAATTTTCATCAAATTTATTATATTCAATAATAATTAATAATTAATGAAACAAGAATCAATAAAAACCAATAATAAATTATTTAAAAAATAAAAACTTTTTGATATCCTATTAACATGATTATTTTTTTGTTTGTGATAATAAAAATTTTAATTGCAGAAAAATATTTATAATGAATGAAGCGAAATTGTCAATTTTTTTTTTTTTGAAAGATATTTTTCATTTATTTTGGGAGAGAGAGAATATATAATTATATTAATAATTTACATTAACCAGATATTGGACCATAAATTGAATTTGAAAAAATAATTGGCAGTATGGTCAAATTAATATGCATACTAGAGGAACTTTTTAAAGAAATACATCAGTTTATCGAAATATACATACAGAGGCAGGTCCAGCCAAAAAATTTGTACTATTAGCTGTATGGCTCATTATACGCAACTCGGACCATACCTTTTTATAAATATTTTGGGATCCTGCAGGAATTAGTTTTCAAGAATTAAACTACCAACTATTAAAATGAAATATTACATTCACGAGTTCATAGAATTAATTCTATATTAAATGAACCTAATTTTACTCATTGTAATACTCTTTTATTATATCTTCCATAAGTTCATTAATTTCTTCTGGCATAACCTTTATTTCATCAAGTATCATGTGAGTAAGAAAGCAAATGTAAGATGATAAACTAAATTTTTCTTTAGTTCTATATTGAATAGCAAGTTCTGCGTGAATAGAATTAACAGCAGCTTTATCATTAAACTAGTAATAATGTACCTTCAATTGAAAATTAATGATTATGGTAAAATTTAAATTTATATAATAACTTTATAATTATTATTAAAAGGATTTTTCTGACATTATGATTTAAAAATGCTAATATAGAATTGTTTTTTTAAATACAAGGTATAACAAAGTTTGAAAAAAATCGATAAAAGTATTTTATTTTGTTATTCTTACATATCTTCAATTTATATTACTTCGTATGAACCTCTTTGTGTACATTAAAAAATAATATGGAGTTAAGAAATTTTTTGATCCTTTATTGTTGTTAAGGCATTTTCAGACATATAATTTTGTCCTGGACTATTTTTAGAAATATCCGGACGCATCCGTATGATAATCACTAATCGGGACAATGGACAATGGACAGCAGACAGTAGGGATGATGATTTTTTGTTGTGATATAACAAATTTTTTTTGTGATAAATTATAATTTTGTGAATTTATGTATTTATTTGTTGGTTATTTTGTGTGATGCTTTGATGCATAATAAGCTTAATTTTGTGATAATTTGTGTGATAAAATCTATAATTTATTAGGAGATCATTTAAAGCAGGAAATAATTCACCAAAATTTTGAAAATTTTATGGCATTAAGATTTAAATGAAAATTGACTACACGTGACAATGACTCTTCACTATGACCATGTGATTACCCTATTTTTAGACGTGGAGAAATTCTGTGATATATTATATGAAAAAAAAAATTTTCCTTAATTTTGTGAAATTTTGTTGTATAAAAATGTAATTTTATTATGTGAAATAAAAAAAAATCATCGTCCCCGGCGGACACGGACATAGTTGTCCAAGCAAAATGCTGCGGACAGTGTCCATGTACACACTGCAGGAGGGACAGTGGTACTTGCGTTTATTTTTATTCTTCGCTTATCACCTGATTTGTAAAACACAATTTCTACTGCAAAAATACCTTTTTTGATTTATGTAACAGCGCAAGCCATATAATGATCGATTATCGATTATATCTATTTGAGCTTATTCTGACTCACCAAACTTTTTAAAGTCCGAAGATTATAAGTTTGAATATAAAAAGATGAGCTTTCATTTTACTTTTACTTTCTTTGCTTTCTGATTTTCCAAAATTATATTGTTTCTCTTGCTTTCATTTTACTTTTACTTACAAACCTTTTTTTCTTTTTATGATTGAACCAACTTCTCTTACGATTGATCCTCGGCTGTTTTGTCTCACACTCGTTGCCCTCACTGCGCTCGCTGTTCTTAAGCCAGATAACTTTTGATATCTTTTATTTCATCCATCATATTTAATAATATCAATACACTGTTTGTACATGTCGTAATAATTAGTCTACATGAAAGTGATACACTAATCTTTATACGTCCGTGCTTTTTGTTCTAAAATTATACTGTTCCTTTATTTCTCTTGTAATGTTAGGAAATACGAAGACTTTTCATGTTCAAAATACAATAATGAGGGCGAACCATTACAGGGAGAATTTGAGCTATATGAAATGAGTAATAACGATGAATTTTTTAACTTTTTGAGGAGGGCTGACGCAAAAGGATTAGTACTTATTGATAATTCCATCAATGAGCCCGTTATTACATCTTTAGAACGTGTAATTCCTAACGGTTACTATCAAATAAGCGCGTTCCATCTCCTTGCAATCAAAAGGGGAGTTTTCTGGACAAAAGTTGAAGACGTAATGATTGAGGACGAAACTCTATTAGCCGTACGTAAAGGGCTTTCTTATTAAAAAATTTAATTCACCTGTAGAAACATTTCCTCAAGTAATGTATAAAAATAAAAAGAAAATTATGGAATGGGACGGTATTCTTACTTGCAATAACATGACATTCTTACTTGAATGTAAACACAAGATGACAGAAGTAAGTATAAAAGAATTATTATACTTTTATGAATTTATAACAGTCTGGCTTACTGATAAATATGATACTCCTAGGACCAAATAAAGAAGATTGTTAATCGATTAAACGTATTCCCAGAAAAAGTGATACTCTAGAATTCAAGCAACTAATAGGAAAACGATGTATTGGTGTTGCATGTAGTTCTTAGAAACAAATCAATTAATGAATTTGGATTAGCAGTCGCTTACCCTAGTGTGATCGCTATAAAGTGGAGGTGTCTGAAAATTTGGTATGTTGAAAATGTTGACTTGTAGAACAAATAGTATAAGTTGTAGTTGTATGTTCATTATTATTATGTTTAAACGTTTAACAATTTCCTTTTTTTTATTTATTTATTTAAATATTAGTCAAATCACTGAAACCGATGGTTTTCTTCTAGGATTTCGTGAAGTAACAAAAACTGATTTAAATATTTTAAAAGATTAATTTAAAAATGATAATATTTGACGAATCATGAAGGACGAATGCAGCATTCTATACAAACCTTTTTTGAAACAGTCGAGTCGACCGATTGTTTATTCTGTAGATATAAGAAGTAATTATTAAAAAACGCTTATATAAAAAGTTCAAGGCAACATTTTTATACCAAAAAAAAACTTTACTAACCTTTTTCGCGAGGGATAGATTTTTTTTTTACGCTTTTGTCCGGATGATGTATCTGCAGATTCTGCGCGTGAATTAACTTTACCAATATATTCGTTGCTTTTTTGACTACGAGAAGCATCAAGCACATTTAATGCGTCGATCTGCGATTTTTTGTCGAAAATATCCTAAAGGAAGGTTGGCAAGTGAGAACACAACCGATATTATTAAACTTTAAGGAGCCCTATTCAAGTCCATACACACCTCCTTTATCGCCAGCTGTCTTTCTAACTCGAAATTTTCCCAAAAGCTCTTAGCTTCAGGTGGGTGTTTCTAAGAAAACTTGAAAATGTAAATCAAGAAGGTAGTACATTCCATACATAACTCATGAGCTTTCTAGGGGAACGACACCCCACAACTGTCACACTGGGGAACGACACCCCTACTCACAGGAGGACCGACACCGCCTTAAGTTGTGCAACAGTAGAGAAGCTCGTGAAATGTTGCGCTAGGGAACGACACCCCATACCTCTAGAAGGACGACACCGTCCAGAGGTCGTGCACATCTCTCTTTTTATGAACAAAAAATAAGGTTTAAATAAAATGTTGACGAACCTGTTGAACCAGCAAAGTTGCAATTTCAAATCGCGTTTTACTATTGTCGTCATATATCTTTTGCTCTTCTTCTTCGACAAGAATACCAGTCAGAAAGATTAGAAACCGTTTTCGCCATATGGATTTTCGTTTGTCTAACGAACCTTGAGCTGAATTAAGATGGGATTTCATTGTCTCAAGAAAACCCACATACGACCACTCGAATACTGGAGTACTCTCAAAGTATGACTGGATTAATAAATCTAATTGAGGGTCAACAAATGTAAATCGGTTTTTCTAGGGCGTTGGGAAAATCACGATAAAATTATCTCGTTATGACTATTATGATTCACTGCGGTTGTGTGACACTCAGTCACTCAAGCCTGTTGTTATATCAAATTACACAATTGCAAAGCATTTATTTATACAGTTAATCTAAAGGTAACAGTCTAATATTAATCTGCCTGATTTAGCTGCGGTGAAAAAAAACAGTGATTTCATTAATCACCCGATTAGCTGCAGCAATAATGATGTGCTGGCACGCTAATCCAAATCCTCCTAACCGCTTTCTTTATTTAAATAATTAATTTTCCGAATCAACGCAGCAAAGGGAATTGTTTTGGAGGATCCTGTTACACATACATAGTAAATTTTTTTCAGATCCTTTGATAATCATTTTTTCAAATCAAATATACTAATGGCGTTAAATTATCAACATCCGAAAACTCCGTAATATTTATTACACAACATACACATTTTATAAACTTATTCCTTTTGTATAATTCATTACATTTTTCTTGTATTTATAAAAACTTTATTTTTTCTAAAAAAAAAAAAGAAAGAAAGATGTCTTGTCAACTTCCAACTGACTGCTTAAATGAAATTTTCGAACATTTAAAAAATGATAAACTCACTTTACACTCATGTCTGTTAGTCAATCGTCTTTGGTGTAAAATTTCTATTGGAATTTTATGGAAGAATATTTGGAATTTTAGATATTCCATTTATTATGTACATCAACCAAAAGTAGCATCAAAAGTTGTTAGTACTTTAGTTACTTGTCTTTCCGAAGAGTCAAAAGAGCTTTTATATAAGAATAATATTTTCATTCCAACGCCCACTTCAAAACCACCGTTGTTTGATTATGCATCATTTTGCAAAGGTCTTCCAATTGATGATATATGTCAAATAATTGATGTAGGCCTTCTCATTTCACTAAATCAAAAAAATTTGGTCGTAAATGAATTTATCAAAATGTTTACAAATAAAATTTTTTCTTTGAATATTTTGACTTATTATAATAATAATCTATCTAATATAAATCCGAACGATATATCTTATACTTGTTTTTCTGGGGCTAATTTAGTAAATCTTTCAAGATTGTATTGTAGTTCTGACATTAATCCAGAATTTTATTATCAATTGTCTCAAACATGTCATAATTTACAATCACTCTATATAAATCTTAAACCAAAATCTATTTCAAATGAGTTAAAAGAATTAATTTCTTCACAAAAGAATTTAAAGGATTTAAGTTTATCAGCTCTTGATGGAGGTGATTGGACAGATATTCTAACTTCTTTAATTAAACACTCTAATACATTAAAAAAATTATATCTTAATAGTTTTAATAATAAATTACCATTATCATTTATTGCTTCATTCCAAAATTTACAAGAAATTAATTTATCATTTTTATTCAAAGAAGTTTATTCTAAAAATTTTGAAAAATTACAATATGTGACTTTTCCCAAATTACAAATTTTAAGTATTTATAATGATTGTCCGAAACCTGAATATGTAATTAATTTTTTAAAAAATAATGGAAAAAATCTTCAAGAATGTTATTTTGGCGAAGATAGTTCTGTTTTAAATTCAATTATAGCTGAATTTTGTCCTAATCTTAAAAAGGTCTTTGTAATATTTAATGATGATGAATTAAATACATTAAGAACTCTATTTAATAATTGTCGATATTTAGAAAGTATTAAATTTTATTGTGGAAAAAGTTTCTTAAGTGAAAAGGAAATATTAGAAATTGTTGCAGAACATTCACCAGAAAATTTTTATGAATTAAAAATATGCAATAAATCGGATTCAAGTTTGCTTCCAGAAGATTTAGAAACTTTTTTTATCAATTGGAAAAATCGAACATCAAAAAAATCACTTAGTTTGATAATTATTAAGGATTATAATTATAATAGTTTAGAAATTAATGAAGAAAATATGAAAATCATTAATCATTATAAAAATTCTGGTGTTATTAAATTTAAAACTGAATAATTTGAATATGATTAACTTATTCGTTTTTATTTGTAAAATATTTGGTAATTCAATATTTGTCAAATTCCGTCTTATAATATATCAGGTATTACATATAATCAATTTAAATTATTATTAATGGATATATTAATTTAAATAATGAAATTATACAGTATATTATGTATATTAACAATTTATATCTTTATTGCAATTAACGATTATTATTATTTGTAACTAATAAAAAATTTTTTTTTCAAGAATTTTTATTAGTGTATAATTGTTCATTGAATATGGAAGCCGGTTAAGTAAAAAGGAAATAATTGAATAGAAATTTATTTTAACCAGAGGCTGTAATTCAAAAATATCCACTTTGCATCTACAATCAACACCACTGTCGATTTCGTTACATTTTCGTTATACTGCGCCAAACTTTGTAGCATGTGACGGTAAATAGGTGACTGCAAAGCCACAAAAATCTGAAAAAACACGTACATATTTAAATTTTCTGAAACACTTCAAATTCTGAGCGTTAACATCTATTTCGATTACTTGATAAAAAAAAAGCTAATCTTTTGATTTTAAATCGAATTTATATTTATACTATGAATTAATAGATAGTTTCAATAATGCTCTGTTGACATGACATTGAATCGTCTCAGGAGCATATTAGAAATATCTCGAGAATCAGGATATAAATCCAAACACATGAAGCTTCAAATGTAAATTTGGACACACAACGGATACCATGAAATTAATAGAAAAATTCAAAGAAAAACAAGACTGTTGATTATGATAACAAACTCTTCCACGTCAGTTAAAGTCAAAACTACCTCTGAACCGTGAAGAGTTAGATAAACTGATCTACCAAAATCGTAGTGTTAAAGTATTCTACACGTTTCTATTCTCTGTTTTTTGTATTTGATCGATAAGTATAGTCGAAAATAAAGCCCATTTCGGGTGAATGATACGAAAAGTTGTAGAGTAGGATTAGACAAACTACTATTGCGTATGTATGGAAAATTATCTAATGTTCCGTTAAACAATTATTTTTAGTTCAGATATGACATTTTAATAAAAAAACTTAATATTTTGTGTGACACAACAAATATGTACTGTACTATTTTGACGTGTAAAAATTTAATATTGATAAATTATTATTACATCATGACGCATCCTTAATAAATTTTAAAAGATATTCCATATAAATACTCATGCTATTATTAAATTTTTTTAAAAAAAATTTTTTTCTCTAATTTATTTTTCCTAGAAATTCCTTTAAATCCCTCTTTACCTTCCTTATACTGTATATGAGTTACTTTTCTCATTACAGGCAAGGAAAAACTGGTAAGTTAGTTGAGTCTCTCTTAACTTGCTAGTTTGGTTTAAATCCCTCTTTATCTTTCTTATACTGTATATGAGTTACTTTCTCATTATAGGCAAGGAAAAACTGGTCAGTTAATTGAGTCTCTCCTAACTGGCTGGTTTGGCTTAGATTAGAATTTCCTGATTCTTTTCTCGTATCATTATTTTGTATATTATTATGTTTATGAAATCGTCGTGGAAGACAAAAGAAATAAGAAGAAATCTGAAAATAGAAGTGGGAATTAAAATTATAATTAAATGGATTTTAAATTGTGAGTTATCCATAATTAATTGCAGTGTTATTTTTTTGTTGCTTATATAACTTAGATCAATACCAAAAGAGGCTACTAAGAAGAACATGGATATTTGTGCCTATTTACGGTAATCAAGTGGATGACTTTCATTTTAAAAATATCAATTATGATTTATAATCAAAAAGAAGCGGGAGACAAAAGTTGAGTGAATAACTACCATGTTACATGGGATAAAATAGTATTTGTTAAATGAACGACCAGTAACATAAATCAAGATGATTACTATAAATAATATATTTACAGGAAATGTGAATGTGAGCAAACAATCATTCAGTGTTACAGGAGCAAGTTTTTTTGGTAATATTAATATCGGTAAATGTAAATGCACCTTTTCTATAAACTTTGGAATACCATTTCTTGGGTCAGGTGGTTCTAGTAATACAAGTACTGGTGAAAGAAATTATGCATATATATATATAAGAATGGTGCTGGTAATAAAAGAAATGATGGCAAATGGTTGTGATTTAGTAAAATGGAAAATACTGTCAAGGGAGGCATTGGCAATTAGCAAAACAGGAAATAATAGCTAGATGCCAGCAAGATTGAAAATAATGACGCTGGTAAAAGGGCTGCAATGTTGGATAGGAAAAATGATGGTAAAATGGTGATAAGGTATTAGCAAAATTGGGAAAAATGTTAACTGTAAATTAATATGTTTATACTTTTATACTTGTTCACTCTCTATATCTGTGTTTTATTTATTATTTCTTTATTTTTTATATAAAAAAAAAAATAATGTAATATATTTTTTTTTAAAAAAAATATAATAGAAATATAAATTTAAAAAATAATCAGAATTTCTGTTACTTTTCAAATTGTAGAAAAAAAGTTATTAAAAAAAAAATGAAAAATGATTTTTACGAAAAAAATTTATTGCCACTCTATCAATGCATTTTCTATAAACATCGATTTTAACACTATAATATATTCAATTAGGCAAATCCTACTCTATTTCGGGTACATATAAATTTATCATAGGCTTATAAGCCGAATACAGTTGGATCGACATTAATTCAACCATTTTTCAACAATGGCGTTAAAATATTGACATCCGAAAACCAGTAATATTAATTACACAACATACACAATGACTTTTTAAGTGATTTTTTTTAAATATATAATATTTTTTTTTTTAAAAAAAAAAAAAATGTCTTGTCAACTTCCAGCTGATTGCTTAAATGAAATTTTCGAATATTTAGAAGAAGATAAGCCCGCTTTATATTCATGCTTGCTAGTCAATCGTCTTTGGTGCAAAATCTCTATTAGAATTTTATGGAGGAATATTTGGAATTTTAGATGCTCCATTGCTTACCAACATCGACCAAAAGTGTCATTAAAAATTCTTAGTACATTAATTGCTTGTCTTCCCGACGAATCAAAAAAGTTTTTAAATAATAATGGGGTTCTCATTCCAACGCCTACTTCAGAACCACCACTATTTAATTATCCAGCATTTTGTAAATTTCTTTCAATTTACGATATTTTTCAAATAGTTGAAGTCATTGGAGAAAAACCTTACGATATACTAAATATAAAAACCATAAATTATTTAGTTGTAAATGAAGTTATCAAAATGTTTATGAATCAAATTTCTGCCTTGAAAAAATTGATTTACATTAGCACTATTAGTATAAATTCGAATATTTGTTTTTCTGGGGCTAATTTAGTAGATCTTTCAGAATTATGTTGTAGTTCTGACATTAATCCAGAATTTTATTATCAATTGTCTCAAACATGTCATAATTTACATTCACTTGCTATAGATTTTGAACCAAAACCTATTTCAAATGAGTTAAAAGAATTAATTTCTTCACAAAGGAATTTAAAAGAATTAAGTTTATCAGCTTATGATGGGGGTGATTGGACAGATATCCTATCTTCTTTAATGAAACATTCTAATACATTAATAAAATTATATCTAAATAGTGATAATGATAATTTACCATTATCATTTATTGCTTCATTCTCAAATTTACAAGAAATTGAATTTTCATTTTTCGGAGGATATCATTTTGAAGATTTTGAAAAATTACAATATGTAATTTTTCCAAAATTACAGATTTTAGATATTTCTTATGATTGTCCGAAACCTGAATATGTAATTAATTTTTTAAAAAATAATGGAAAGAATCTTCAAGAATGTTATTTTGGTGAAGATAGTTCTGTTTTAAATTCAATTATAGCTGAATTTTGTCCTAATCTTAAAAAGCTCTTTGTAATATTTGATGATGATGAATTAGATATATTAATAACTATATTTAATAATTGTCAATATTTAGAAAGTATTAAAATTTGGTGTGGAATAAATTTCTTAATCGAAAAGGAAGTATTAGAAATCGTTGCGAAACATTCATCAGAAAATTTTTGTGAATTAAAATTATATAATCTTTCAGAATCAGAATTGCTTCCAGAAGATTTAAAAACCTTTTTTGTCAGTTGGAAAAATCGACCATCAAAAAAATCACTTAGTTTGATAATTATTAAGGATTATAATTATAATAGTTTAGAAATTAATGAAGAAAATATGAAAATCATTAATCATTATAAAAATTTTGGTATTATTAAGTTTAAAACAGTAGATTTTGAAGAAGAAGAATTAAAATATGTTTGAAATAATAAAATTTCTTTAATTATATATTATTATCTTTTATAAATTTGAAAGGAATTCATTTGGATTAGGTAAATCATTAAATTTGTATAAAATATTTTAATTAAAAGTTTGTCATTTTTATAATTCTTTACAAATAAAGAAAAATGATGAAATGTTTTTACATAAAGGATGTTACAGGTGCTATATAAAAAAATCGTGAGGCACGATCTTTTAAATTTATTTTTTAATAAAGTGAATGATGGTTTTGAGTTTTGGCAAAAAATTTGTTATGTAACAAAGTTATCAATATTAAATTTGTCATATTGGTTACAGGTTATATAATAATTTTAATATTTAAACTAGAAATAGCAGTTTGTAGGGACTTCATCCCTCATATCAGATATTATTGTCATTTCAAAATCATTGCAACAAAAAATGCAAATAATTTCTATAATAATTTTTGTTTTATAAAAATTTCAAGTACAGAGATTGAATTCTATTAACCCCTATTATACATTCTCCTTTACCTTATAATAATACAATTACAGCTCCATTTTATAATTCTACAAATTCTGCACTCCCTCCTTCACTTTATAATGCAAATATGCCTTCTCTAATGTATGATTCAAATACGCAATCTTATTTTGATGATAAGTTTACTAATTACTAACTAATTTCATAATACTTTTATACTTATAAATAATATTAGTTAAGTTAGAAAGGTGATATTAATAAAACCTTTTAACTTTAACATGTAATTGTAAAGAAAACTGCTTACCTTAATATTAGTGTTAATGTACAAATAGGCCATTAATAATATCAGTTCAAGAGTTAGTAAAATTTAAAAAAAGCCAAAAATATTAAAAGTTAATTTTACTTTATACAAACTTAATTAGGAATGAAAAAATTTTTTTATATGAAGTTTATTTGAAAATTATACAGCCAAAATTTCATGTTATGCTCAAATCTATTAAGAAATATACCAAAATTTTGTATTACATTCAAATCTATCAAGAAATATACTGATACGCTTAAATCTATCAAGAAAAATACATATTTAAGTTTTATAACAAAATCTATTAAGAAGTATACTTCAAACCTATCAAGATTGATACTTTTGCATCTCAGCTAACTGATATGTGTAGAGGATCTAGAATAATTTTGCCTGACATGATTTGGTTAAATTAGATCTGAGTCAATATAATGGCTAAATTATCATCATTATATTACAGTACACCTGACTCCTCAGGCTAGAGGCCTGTAACGGGCCAGGTCCAGGCTCAAAACCTAGACTGGACCCAGCCCGGAATCTGGGTCCGGGCTGGCTGAAATTATCCTAAATCCACCCGGGCTGGGTCTGGGCNNGCATTTAATTTTTCATAAATTTTNNGGGCTGGGTCCGGGTTCAAAATGTAAACCCAGATTTTTATAACTCCTTAATTCTAGCCAAAATTTCATAGTTAAATCAAGCTGAAATTTAGATAGGCAGAATTAAACAAATTTAATAAATTATAGTTTCTGCATTACTTTTGGGTTTTAAATAAACTAGATAAACTAAATAAATTGAATATCAATTTTATATAAATTAATATATTGTTTATTTAGAGAGTTTAAATAAAAAAGAATTAAAGAACCTCAAGTCATTTNTTTTTACAATCGTATTATAAAGTGAATATGAGGTATATGATCTACAAAATTAATTGGAAAGATTCNAAACTAATGCAATTCTTCAAGCTTTTGAATATTATAAAGTGAGCATCTTGATACAGAATTGATATTAGATTTAATTGTTTGTAATAAATTTTGGAACGGGATCATCAAATGCTACGCCTCACGTCACTAGTTTTATATTGAATTAATTAAATATAAAAAAGTCATTTCAAATTACAAAATGGCTATTATTAAATTTATTTATTAAATAAATTGCTAAACCACTACATTATATTAAGAAATCCCAGTCCGGGTCCAGGCCGGGCTGGGTTTTCAATATATTAATGCAGGTCAGGCCGGGCTGGCATTTCATATATAATTTTAAGTCCGGATCGGGCCGGCCAGGTTATGAAATTAGGGCTAATGCAGGCCTCTACCTCAGACACACTTTTTTGTAACTTAAGTCATGAGATGATTGGCTAATCAGATCTCAAATTCATATGAGAAAAAAAGAAGTTACCATTATTTTTCGATTAATCATTATTGTCCAGAAAAACTATATATTTTTATGCAAGGTAATAACCATTATAATCACATGGCAATTTCTATTTGTCTGGTCATGTACTTTAAATTTGATTGATTGATAATAAATAAATATTGATTACTAAAAAATAAAAAAAATCTCTTTCTCACTTTTCACATTTTATTAGAAATACACAGTAAATTTTACAAAATTTTTATCGCTTAATAATTTGTTTAAAATGGAAGTAACAGTTTCTACCTATATAGACAAACTTTTTAATGAATATATTCATCCTATAGAGTGCAATAATATAGGTACCAGATCACCTGATAAATTAACCATTATCCTTAAATATAGAAACCTTTGGAAAGATTTGAAGAACAATGATAGTTCAGTCAATAATATTGGGCAGTTTGTCAAAAGAATTTCTGACTATACACAACTACCACCTCAATTACTATTTCTTATCAAGGAAATAGTAAGTAAATTTTATGAAGATATTTTGAACACCAACCTACAAAGTTTAGATGAGACCCTAGAGAAGATAACTAGGTATGAAATTACCATCAACGAACTCAAAGTGAAACTTGCTGTAGTAGGTTCCACACAGCCTCCAATAATTGGACTACAGTCAATAATACTGTCTTCAAAGCAAAAGGTACATGATTTAGAATAGCCAATTTTGGCAACTTCCAGTAGATTGACATCAACAGAAAACACCAATAGCAACAAGTTGAGTACACTGATCATAATACAGGAGGATCAACACAAATCAACATTACAAAAGTTACTGCTTCAGGTTGATGATCTCATAGAAAGAGAAAGATCTTTCTAAATTAGTCACTTCACTACCTGAAAATTCTTCACAGAAACAATCAAAACCCAACAAGAAAGCAGAGTCATCTGAACCCCTCCAAAATTCCCTAAAAAGGTTAAGAAGGAGCATTAGCCTTATATCATCACAGGATTCACAATACTGCCTAAATTACAACCTAATGTGCGTGATGTAATGTTATATGACATTCCAGGTAAATGGGATGCTGAGAAAATAACAGAGGAAATAAACAAACACCTAGGTTCTCTTGTGAAAGCTACCCTATCAAAACAAGGCAAATACACCTGTATATAGGCCACAATAGTGCTGAGAACTTCAGTACTCAATGTATTTGAAGAAGGTTAATGGCAAATATTATTAGGCAATACTTTGGTCAGATAGTTTCCAGTGGACTGGTCTTTGGAATAACGTAAACAAAGAATGGTCTTTCAAGCCATATTATTTGACTTTGGCAAAGGCTTTGAAGAACACCTTATTTTTCAGGATAAGGAATTTATGGCACATCATCATCTAGTCACAATCAAACTGGTGAAAGACCCCAAAGGTAAACAAAAAATTATAGGGTTCTTCTGAACCTTAGATGACCTCACTTCTGCCTGCCAAGCAGAATTCAAGGTCCACGAACTTGTCGTACAATGAAAGATAGATACCATAGGAAAGAAAAAGTCTGATCCCAAGTATCTATCAGCAAAAGTTTCCTCTTTGAAGAAAAACAAAGACTCAGAAAAGTCCTCCTCTTCTTCCTTCAAAGCGGGCAAAAGAAATGACAGTCACACTAACAATAATCTGCAGTATAGGAATATAGAATTCCAACTTGCTCAATTAGCTGCTCACATTGGAGACCTTACAACTTATTACGAAGCTATAATTTCTCACTCTGGCTTGAATATCCCGCTTCAGGATACAAATAAGTTTCACAAAATTATGAAGAGAAAACTCTGAGAAGCAGATAGAAAGTATTGGAAGGCTATCAACTGCCCTTAGATCTGGTCTTGGCTTATCCTTCTTTCTGTTTCACCTTCTACTAATAACTACATATACTTCCTCCTAGATTGGGTGCGATAAATGGTCCATATGGTAAGCCTCCAAGTGGTCTTGGCAATCGAGTGATAGATCTTGCTGGAAGTGTCAGAACGATCTGACAGTAGGAAGTTTGTTGGTTATTGGTTTTCCTTTTTTTGTTATGTTATTTTTTTTTTGTTTTATTTTCTTTTAGTCCTATATTTTAGTTGCTGATGCAACTTCGGTCCCTTTGACAGTCAGCAGTCAGGCGCTACTTACTTTTATTAGTTGTAGAACTAGACATAGTGATAGAGTTATTTTGCTTTATGATTTGTACTTTTCCTGTCACTTTGCTATACTACTATAAAAATAAAAATAAAAATAAAAATATGTGCTCCAGACTTAAAATGGTTTCCATTTCCTAGTATTAATTACTATGATGCTGACTGCTAACTGTACACAAAACTAATTTAGTCTTACTCAATCTCCCATATAAGCGAGTCTTCCTTTTCCTATAAACGTAAAAATGTCCGCACAGTAGAGCGAGGAACAAATCCACATGTTAATTGATGAATGTAAAAATGGAAATGAACAATACCACTGAACCCCTAATCATTATAAGAAAAACTTCTGAAAGGAGATTGCGAATAAAATCAACTGAGCAAATAATACTAATTACTTTACTGGGAAGACTGTAACAAGAAGTTTTTAACTCTTACTCGAGCCTACTATGTAAGTGATCTATTTGTCATCTGTGAACCTTGTTCGACAGGAGAATTAATCTGACTTTTATATATAGACATACAGTATAAGGAGAGGACTAAAACCAAGAGAAGTCTTGTTGGGAAATGATACTACAAAGAATTTTCATCAGAATTTTGGAAAGAAGCGGGTATTTATTTTTCATGTACATTTGTCTTAGGAGGACTATTATTCCAGACTAAAAACACTTATTTTTTTGTCTAGCACCACAACATCCCAATACGAGAAGGATAGTAACACCTAACACACAGAGAATATCACAACCATCGAGAATCCCTAGACCAGTATCATCATCAAGAACCGATTCAGGCTCTGGAACAAATTTTAGAAGAAATGTAACCGCATCAAGAATTCCGCAAGCAGTTCTTCACCCAATATCTCATGTTCTGCAATGCCTGCTATAACACCTGCCATGTCAAGACTCGTAACTCCTTCATTTATTCAAAGAGCTGAGAATATTATTTTTATAAATTACATTAAGGGGGACGATCAAGATTAGTTATATTTCAAGTATCCATATGAATTTTATGGATATAGAATTTATTTTATTATCTGTCAAATATATTAGCAAAGCTTCTTTTTTATAATAACAAATGTAAAATTGATAATACTTGTAAAATAATAAACACACGTATATTTTAAAAATCAAATGAATTCTTTATTATATTTTTCATGAAGTAATACATGAGAAAGGGCGGCCGGCTAAGTAAAAAATGAAACTAATAAAAGATATTGGAGTAGATCACGTTTAAAGGGAGGAATAAAGCATGAAATGAAATAATATCATGCTTTCCGCCGGCCTTTTGAAATCTAGTGTAAAATATTAATGGCAAAATTAACTTTGGATGTTGTTAAAGAGATTGCATGTAGCAGAGGAGGTGAATGCATCTCTGAAAGATATATCAATTGTGATGCCAATGCTTTGGAAATGTGCTAAGGATNATTTATGGTCTGCAAGACTTACTAGTGTAAAGAATGAAAAAACATGGTGCCCGTGATGTGCAGTTGAAAATTATCGTACTCGAATGAAGATATGAGGAAGTTTGCAGAAAAGGAAGGAGGTCTTTGCCTTGCAACTGATTATGTTAATANACGGGATTCTCTTGAATGGCAGTGTAAAGAAGGCCATAAGTGGAAGGCTTCAGCAAAGGATATCCTTAAGGGAACTTAGTGCCGAAGGTGTAATACACTGGGCAGAAAACGTGTTGTACCAAACCAAAAGATTATCCCAGTACAAGGACATATTACACCAGAACAAGAATGTACCCCAATTCAAAGATACGATACACAGCACCGAAGATGTAGTCAACGACGATTCAATATTGATATAGCAAATAATATTGCATAAGAACGAGGTGGTAAGTGACTTTCTACAGAATATGTTAATACAAATACTCAAATGCTTTGGAGATGTGCCAAAGGTCATGATCCCTGTGGTCTTTCAGAAGTTAAGGAAATCGCTCACAGTAGAGGAGGTATATGTCTTTCTACAGAATATATAAATATCTGTGTTCCGATGCAATGGATGTATAATAAGGGTCATAAATGGTTTTCAAGTTTTAATTGTATAAAGCACTCTAAAGACATGGTGCTCATATTGTTTAAATAAACACGAAAATATATGTCGCAAAGTCATAACTAACATTCTTGGCCCACCTTCCAGCATCCGNCGACCAGATTTCTTGAAAATACCTGAACATCCTCGAGGACTAGAACTCAACATCTACTATCCACAGTATGGATTTGCCATAGAAGTACAAGGTAAACAGCATGAGCAACATATAAAGTATTTTCACAAAGATCCAGAAGAATTTGAAAAGCAGTTGATGCGTGATCAGCTCAAAAAGAACTTTGCGAAAAGAACCAGATTGCACTAAAGTATCTTGGTATTACGAAGACCCATATGTAGTTATTCCAGAGCATCTTCGAGAATTGGGTCTCATTGAATAAACTCAAAACTTTAATTACATTTGTGCGATTCATTTTTTGTGGTTTTGGGCCAGGCGAAGTTGAGCTAGAAAAAAATACATCAACGAGTCTCATTTACAACCTTTATTTTTTTTCGTTAGCAATGATCAAAAAACTTATTATTTATTCTAATACATTACACACATCCCTCATCCGTACATATGTAAAAAATACATGCCCAAATTATGTTATTGATATTGCATACAGGTAAGCTCGATGTGAGCAAAAACTAATACATTTATTATATATATTTTAAACATTTTATTTGGCTCTTCTCTTTTTATTTGTCATTTTTCTTGGTATTTTTTTATTTGGCTTATTTTTCTTTTTATGGGATGTTTCAAAGCTATCTACAATAGGATAAATTTTGTTTTCAGGAGTTGTTGGTCCCGAAGGGTCCTGACCATTGCCTAAGATTTCTGAAATAAGATCCTCCTCCTTAAAATTGATGAATCCAAGTGCCTTTAAATTGTTTTCAATTATAATCTAAAAAAAAAGTCATTTGTGAATTTTTAAAAGTCAAAAGAATCTAATATAAAAAGTAGTTATCTGACTTCGCACAATTGCTTTTAGGAATTTAAGAAAATCTAAATGGCTTGTTTTAGAAAAGTGATCGGAGATAGAATGAATATCATCTTTCAAAAAGATACATATAGACCTTCCAGCCAACCATAACCTTACAAACTGAATATTATAGCGAAAATGCAGGACACCAATGGCCATCAACTTATTCACTTCCTCATCATTGCATCGTTTTGATCTTATCATATCAACCAAAATGTCTTTCAAAGTCTTCGGCATTTTAAAAGACTCTATAAGAAGTTTTCTATCTCCATCATTTACAAAGGATCTTGCTGCTTCAAGTGCACCCAATTCTATATTATAAGAAGGATGATGAATAATTCCATCAATCTTTCTACTGGTCAATTTTCTTTGTTTTGGCTTTCTAGCTTGACTTTTCCTATTTGCTGAGGCAGTTGATGGTGCATCTGTCCTTTTGATATCCGTAGACATTCTTGGGTGTCTCATCAAGAAATCGAAGCAATTTCCAAACAGGTTGACTGTAAACCAGTCCTCATACTGTTCCAATTTTCATAAAGGTTGCACAGATGTCTCAATGTAATTTGGATCCATTCTTTAAAGTAATGCTCCTTTGGATCATAAACTTCATCATCTTTCAAGAAATTGCGCATTACTTCTTGGCGAAGTTGAGAAAGATCCTCCTTCATGTACTTTGCCAATTCTTTTCCGATTTCATAATCAACGGACGGCAGTGAAGGCTTTTTCGTGAGTTCCCTTCAGTCTTCTTTACTGAATAATGCTTTTATTTTATCATCATGATCACATATGATGAAGGAGTGTGCATGGCTATAATTTATTCAATATGTTAAAGTAGAAAATGCTAAAAAATTCAGATTAAATGAATTTACCTCTCATAGTCAAGATCTTTTGCATATTCAAATAAGACATCCTCAACAACAGTTTTTGAATTTAAGACTCCCCTGGAAAATTTTTCGAAATTGTTCCTTTTTTTCTTGGGTTATTCGATTTTCATCATCTTCCTCTGTGTCATCACTATAGTTCTCATCCTCCTCACATTCTTCTCTGGTTTGATCATTTGTCTTCTTAAAAAAGTAATATTACTGATTAGGAACGAGCTTATGCACATCATACGACAAACAAACTGAAAAAAAATTACTGGAGAAGTCTCAGTTAATTCATCCTCAACCTCGGTTGATTCCTCGTTATAATCGTTGAAAGAATTATAAGATGGAGGGAGGGAGCGATCACGAAGGTTGGAAGGAGGTCTAATAAAAGGAGAAGCTTCTTCAGCTGGTCGTTTCCTTTCATTCTTTGAAATTCACATTCATTCGTGAGTGATGTTGTTTAACGAGCAACTATAGGAGAATAGGTGCAGAAGCAAGTGGCACAAAAAAGAACATATATAAATATACCGGTTCATTATTAGAAACATCAGTTTTTAGTGTGCTATCAACTTCGTTGAGGGCAGTTTTGATCAACCTCTTGGTGCCATGTATTACTGTTTGAGCCGTCTTTACCTAATCAAGATATTTAGTCAATAAAGGTCTAAATTGAAATAGGAATTCCAAGAAATGATAATATAAAACCTTATCTAATTTTAGACTTGAATTAGCGACAGATGACTCTACATTATTCCAAAACATTTGAACATCAGGATATTTTTCACGTTGATTCTAAGGATCAATAGAGTAAGTATAATAGTTAGAGTAGCAATAAATAAAACTGATTATAGCTGAGGGTACACAACCCCTATAAAAAATATATATTCTTAAAACATACTTGTTTTAT
>QKYT01000500.1:69779-90229 GCA_003550305.1 Glomus cerebriforme | reverse complement strand
ATGATTTTAAGGGCAATTGTTAAAAAGAATTGTTAAACCAATTCTGCATTGTGTAAAAAGCCTTAATTATTAAATATGTATATATATTAATCTATCTTGCTAACNTCAAGTAACNATNATNAAATAATAATCTAAACTTCATTCCATTAAACTAAATTAAATTCGAAAAAATGCCAGGCTATTCGTGTTCAGTTTGTGGAAGAGAGTTCAGTCATCGTTCTTCTTTACGAAATCATGTAAAGACTCATGATAATATAGTTGATAGAGTTTTACAGGAAATTTCTGAAGAAATAGAGGAAGATGGGAGTGTCTATGAAAATTTAGATCTAGTAAGCGACCATGATGAATCGATAAGAATGGAAGTGAGCGACAATGAACAAGAAGAGTTGAGTGACGTTGAACAGCAAGAAGTGGAGGAGTTGAGCAACGATGAACAGCAAGGCGTTGAACAACAACAAGAAATGGAGGAATTGAGCAATGATGAACAAGAAGAAGAAATAAAAGAGTTGAGTGATAATGAATGACGAGAGAGTGATGAAGAAGTAGTTGGAGAAAGGGTAAGTGATCAACATGTTAAATAGTTTAATTTATATTTTGTGATAGTCTATTAACATCTATATATAGGAANCGATTGATGAATCNNGAAATAATNTCNAACATTTGCTGCTCGACGTTGAACTGNCACNAATTTTTGAGTCTATTGATATTAGTAGTAATTCAATAAACAANTCAGAATTTCCAANTGAAGAATTCNGTNATTTTATNGAGTTGCTAACCAAGTGGAACTTATCTAATGCATGTGGTAATGATATACTTAAATTTTCCCAAAAGATTTGTCANGATGATGTAGTTTTACNTACTTCAACAAAACAAGNANGCCAATTAGTAGATCAAATAAATGTAGCANATATTTCCTTTAAAAAAGTACCCATCATGACATATAAGAAAGTAACGTATTACCTTTATTATCGACAAATTTTTGACGCTATAAAGGAGTTGTTAAGCAATCAAAATATATTTAAATATTGCGTTTTTGAATTTACGCCATTATACCATGAAGGTCAGAGAATTTATAATGAGTAGTATAATGGAGAATGGTGGGAAAGGGTGCATAATTCAATTCCAAATGGAACTAAAGTTTTATCAATCATCATTTACTCTGACGTGACAACTTGTGACCATTTGGGCAAAACCAGTGAACATCCCATTTACTTGACATTAGGAAATATACCTAGCTGGATTAGGAATAAACCTGATGCCAAAGTACTTCTAGGATATCTTTCAATTATAAAGTCAAAAGACATCTCTCAAAAGAGATCAAAAAGTTTTCAGCTAGCTAAACGATCTCTTTATCAGCATGCTCTAAATATATTAACGCAATCAATACTTAACTATAATGAAAGACAATGGATTTGATCTGAAAATGAATGATAGTGAATTATGGTGTTATCTGTTTATTTCTGTGATGTTAGGAGATCTACCAGAAAATGCTGCGGTAACTTTAACGTATAACTCTGTTAATTGTAATCACCCCTGTCATAAATGCTTGGTAGAAAAGAAGAAATTAAATAATGTGAGGTTGACAGACGACCACATTATTTTGAGAACACCAGAAAGCATGAAGGATATTGTTGTGCAAGGTCTTGCACAACAATATTCTTTACATAATATGGAAAATATTTTTTGGAAATATCCATAAGTATACATGATTGTTATAGAAAGTTGTTTAATTACGGCAATTTATTTTCTAATAATATTTATTCAAACAATAAAACGTTAGTTATTTAAATATTTATTCGGCAACAATACCTGATTGAATACATCCCCTTGATTTGGGATTGTTTAATTATGAGGTAACCTACACAAGAGAAATGTTGAAAGAAGTGTGTGGTCAAATAGCGGTTGATGAACTTGACAATCGCTTGGCCCAAATCTCAAGATTTCCTGGTCTTAAGATATTTAAAACCGGCCTGAAAAATATTAAGCGATTTACTGCAGATGATTTTCAGAATATGATGAAGGTGTTTCTTTTCGTCATTAAAGGAATAATCATTAAACATCAAGGATCATTAAGTGTAGATAAAGCCAAAAAGACTGATGAGTTATTAGTTAAAGTGTATTATAATTGGAATAAGATGTATTTATACAGTTGACGAGAGTGTTTCTCAGAATCAGAGCTAAATAATTTTAAAGTATGATGATTAATATTTATATTATTATATTCAGTTTATGTATCAGTATATTACATTTAGATAAGCAACTACTAATTAACGTTTTTATTTTATTTGTAGGAACTGATTACAAGTTGGGCAACAACTTTTGTAAAGCTCTTTAAAAATTATTCCCCATCAGAACTTCGTTTGCCAAAACTCCATAATTGGTGTTATCACGTCGTTGCGACAATTAAAGAATATGGAGCGATTAATGGTTATACGATAGAGACATATGAGTCTCTACATAAAGATGCCATTAAAAAATCTTATAGAGCTAGTAACAAGCATAAAGCAACAGACCAAATGATTAAAACGGTTGGTCTTAGTTATTTTGTTCATTAAAAAAGTTATGTATATAAACGTTAAGTTACAAATACTATTTATATTTATAGGTTTACCGTAATTCGATAATTAAATACCTGCATCAACTTACAGCTGATAATTGATGACAACTAAAACTCTAATGAATGGCTTGTTAGATGCATTTCTTTTACAGGAGTTTGATGAATTTTTCAATAATTACAGGTCAAAGAATGTTTTAGCCCATGAAGCTTTAACAGCTTTGGAACATTTTCTACCAGCGTTAAACGAATTTTTTGACTTGTGTGAAGACTTAATCAAAAAATTCTAAAATTAGTTGGTATAGTTATACCAACGCTGCTCTTAGTGGAGATTATATTCGAGCAAAAAGTATGTATTACAATGAACCAGCATTTAGTGATGTGTCGATTAACATGAGTGAAGAAGAATCTGAAGACTATAATACAGACAAAGGTGCATGCTTCGGCAAGGTATACTATATCAATAGTAACTTTACATTCATTTAGTAATAATGCAGAATAATAACANATATCNNTCCTAACATTTAGNTTCTCATGTTAATTAACNTTAAAGTNNAAAATTATGCGTCTTTTGACCTTGCTCTTATACAGTGGTATGATTTTCNCTACAAAAATGATCNAAGACNTTTATACAGATANGATTGCCCTTTGTTGCAGATTACAGACACATATAACATTGTGCCTGTAGAATCAATAATAGAATTAGTACAAGTAATTAAACGTGCCGAATAAGAAAATGAATATTTTGTTAATATTTACATGTTTTAGTTTAGTAATCATATTTTAATAAAATTGGTGTAAAAAAACTTCGGCTTTATTTTTGCGTTGATAAGAGGTTAAAATTTTTTAAAAATAAAATATGCCATCAGTTGGCGTTGATACACAGGTATTACGCAACAGTGTATAATGCGTTTAACAACTGTTAGTGTAGAAAAATGCATATATTAACTGCATGTGTTGATAAACTTCAGTATACAGGTGTTTTATAACGTGTTGAACAACTGATAGTGTTGATCAACATGTTTTTTGGTGTATATCAACACCTCCAAAACTTCCTGATGAAACTGTACCTCTAACAATTATATAGCCTTGCTGATATAATATTCTAAAAGTAGCTAGGTATACTACAGTACATAATTGTCCATATAACTTATTTCTCTTCGCTTCTGTCCAAGTAGTAGCAAAATAAATGTTATGCTGATTTTTTATATAAAATCGGTCACTTACATAATTAGATTCTATTAGTTTTCCATTAATGAAATGATATATTTTACCACAAGAAACAATATCTAAAAACTTCTTATTATCAGGACTTCTAAACCTATTTTGCCAAAGACTTGGATCTTTTTTTGTAATTCTTGTAAGCTTGCTGGATAACTACTGCATAAAAATTCTCAAACTGATAGTTATATTGTCTCGCAATCAAGAATCTCTAAGATTGCTTTATTGATCTTCCTGAACTTTTTGAAAAATATTTTATTAAAATAGTTATAGATTAGAGGATCTAACCCAAAATGGGTAGATCATGCATAGCGTCTGCAGGTCACAATTTCACTAGGTGATCATGCATGCAGATTAATGTAGCTATTCATTTCGCAAAAAAAAATAAAATATATTATTTTTGGCTAAATATATTTAATATTAATGTTAATATTCAGTTGAAAGATATTAAGTCTATTTTTTTCCTGCATTTTTCTGCACAGAATCAAAATATGCTTCAACAAGATCATCCAAACTAGTCCTGCTAAAAATTTCAGGTGTACTTGCACTATGTTATATTAATGCAATAGGCTTTCGTAGTAATGAAGAAGGAGTTGATGCTTCAGATTTTTGGTTCAATATATGAGAAATTGGTAAAACCATTTTTTACCCAGTATTAGAAATACAAGCTGGCTCAAAATTTGGAGTACTTAGCATAGTATTTTCTGCTATAGTTGCTTTAACCTGTGCATAAGCTTCATAGAGAATTGTATAAGTATTATAATCATATGATATCAATGCCAATTTATCCTTTTTTGCAGTGTTCGGCAAATGATTTGAAATGATAAATGATTCAAATAACGTCATTTGTCATTTGATTAATATTATATATTATATAAGATTTTATTACTTATGTTATTTATTCATAAATAATAATATCAAATAGTTTTAAAAAATTTGATTAATATATGTAACAAAAAAAGTTTTAAAAGAAGNATNTATTTGTTGGATNACNTNATATAATGTTACTNTTTCNAAATAGTAATTTTGCAATTTGTAATTTAAATACTAATTATTTATATAATAAAACATTTATTAAACACAAATTTTACTTTTTAAAGTAGAAAACAAAAAAACTTTATTATAAAAAAAGCACATTTGAATTTAACAAATTGTCAAAATAATGTGAAATAATTGCGATTTGTGATATTGTGAACAATTGCAGAAATTAAGGTCTGATTCTGCAATTTTGGCCAAAATTAACATAATTTTGGCTGAAATTATATATTATAAATTTATTAAAGCATATCTCTGCTAATATCGAAGAGAGGGCAACTCTTTCCCAAAAAATTTTGACCAATTTTTCACGAAACAAAAACACATCCTGGAGGCTTCGTTCACTATGGTGACAGTCTTCAGGGTCTTAAGTAAAAATGCTCCTTTTGTTATTTAATGTTTAATAAAATAGTTTAGGTTATTTGCATTTTATTATTTTTAAATATACCCACAATTTTTGTTTTACGACTCTTGGATAATGACCTTTAACGATACCTCTGGAAGCGCTTGGTATTCTCAGCTTGCCAGTCTTGCACAAGTTTTATCTCTTCGGAGTAAGAAAAGGGAAGTAATAGAAAGTTTCGTAGGGAAGAGAACGATTTTACTTAACTCTGGGTTCTTGTGGACAAACTATTTGCTAAAGGTTTGGAGGGGAAGAATATTTTCTTTTGGAGTGTAGTTTGGTGTTTTTCCTAGTGTACTTTACTTTAGGTTTTTTGCTGCTAGATATAGTGGTTTTTCCTAATTTTATTTCNTTTNTNTTTTNNTTTNNTTTNTTTTTTATTTTTNTTTCTTTGGCGTAGTCTTTGGTCGTTTTTGTTGGTATTTTTCATTTTCTTTTGGGGGATGGGGGGTACTGGAAAAATGATCGTCTAAGGCTAGTTTGGTGTAACTTGTTGTTTGTTTGGCCCTAAAGGAGTTGATTATTTTTAAGGGGGGTGACGTGATGATCATTGGGTTTTCTGGTGATGTGTCACAGATGGTCACGTGGTACTGATCAATTATCGATCCTAATGTTTTTTAATAAGTTTTCTAGTTGATGTATTTCACAACCGAGACAATGAAGGTATCTCCTGGGGGACATGGAAGAATACCTGTATGCTAATCGGGAGAGTCCCGCTAGAATGCCTCTGTTTTAAAAATTAGTTTCGAGAAATGGAATATCAGTTGACAATTCAAAATTTTTATAAATCTCCTGGGATCATGCTAGCTTGGGGTTGCACCAATTTTTGGGAGTGCTTTTGTCACGTATTATTCCTCTTGAGAGCTTGGAACACCTTGGAGGAGGTATCACATCAATTATGGTGGGGCTGATCGAACTGGGCTGTACCGCTCATTGTGAAGTATATGTTTGGTTAAGCTTAGCGCGATGCTTTTTTCGTAGTATATGATTAGTTTTTTGCTTTTATGTATTATGTTTTGAGATAGTGTTGGCAAGATTATTGGGTCTTTTCCTTACCTTAAACTTAAATAAAAGTTTGAATTTGTTATAAAAAAAAAAAAAAATCTCTGCTAATATCGAAAAAAAAAAAAAACTTCTTTCTCTCCCATCGCCCTCTGCCCAAAACAAGTTACAAAGCAACAGTCTGTCTTTACTCCTTCTCCTGTAAGAAAACTTAGTTTTCTTACTATATAAATATGATGCGCCGTTCTTGTTTACTCTGATTTCACTTAGTAACCCTGGCGTTTTTAGAAGTTTTTTCTTTGTAAAATTTTACTTTTCTTATTTTTCGCATTTTCTTTTTGAAGTTTTTGCGACTTTTTCTCTTGTATTCTGTGGCATTTAGTGTTTTTGTATGACCTCATCAAATACCAATTACTACTCTCCTTTTTCTCTTTCCCAATTTGATCATGTTGATCTCCAGCCCTGTAATCTTTCTTTCTCCTAATTCGGATGATGATCACGTCTCACTTACCTCTGGATCGGTCGATACTATAGCAATCACCGATCATATTGTTTCTCTACCCGCAGTTGTTGTCCAGTCATAGCTATCGATTCCCTTTTTGGTCTACTACCGTTTACGGATCGGGTCTCTCAGCTTTCCGTTGCCGCCCTTAGGAAGTCCTGAAAAGGATACTTTTATTCTGTTATTTGGTTTGTTTCTGACGTTTCTAACTTTGATTCGTCACTAACTCTTCTCATAGCAGGCTTGGTCCTTTTTCTATTGACGTAGTATCTTTAGATTAATCTTTTTATTACTATTTTTTAATATTTACTTAGTATTTATAGTTNTAAAGTAGTTCTGTTACTCTATTCTTATTATGTATATATTCTTTTTCTTGTTTTATGGTTTCGTTAGCTTAGTGAACTTAATTTGGTATTCTTGGAACTACCTATGTATCACAATTCCATACTTGACAGTATTTACGTATGGCATTTTATTTTAATAAAATGAAAGAAAAATACATGAGTATTATGCCCAGTAAAGATTCTTTACTTGACTCCATCTCAATTGCATGGTCCAAACGGCATAATAAAGATGCCTCTGACTTCCCTTCTCGACAGGCTTTCCTTGCGCTAACTGTCTGGACTTCTCTTCTGGACTCTCCGAAGTGGCCTCTTCTTTTTCTTCAAGGTTTCGTTCCATCTTCCCTTACGGCCTTTCTTCTCTCACTTGGATTCTCTGCAGTTTTCACAAAAAACATTCTATGCTCCGAGGTGACGAAGTTACAACGTGACTTCTTTCACTAAACATGACTTTTCCGTTGTCACCTAATGGCCTCTACGCTTCCCGCTAGAGACATTCTTATGTCACGTGCTCCCGCCGACGCTGCTCGGGTTTCAAGGCTCCCATCGCCGACCTCAGCCATCGTACCGGACTTGCTCGATAAAGCATTTTCCCTTGGTACCTCCTGGATTAAACTTTTGGGCCANANGGTNNCTCTNATGNATCTGACAATTCAGGGTGTTAAGTTACGGCTCTCCTTTAACTTATTTTAAGGGATTGGAGGGGATACTCTCGGGATGGTCGACTTGGTTGCTACCTCTCATTGCGAAGTAGTTGATTGGGTATATTGTTATGTTAGGTTTATAGCGTAGTTTTATAGATTAGTTTTTACTTTTTATAATTTTACTTTATGTAAACTAGATAATGATGAGATCCATATATTTTGTTTATGTTTGTTTCTTTTATTTGTATTTTCATTAAACTTTATTAAATAAAATATGCTGTTAACAATAAAAAAAAAAATCTCTGCTAATATCGAACCGATGACCTTTTCCCATTGCCTTCTGCCCAAAAATTTTACAAAGAACAAAGTGCTTTTTTTCCTTTTCCTGTAAGAAAACTTTATTTCCTTACTATATAAATATTAAGCGCTGCTCTTGTTTACTCTGATATTACTTAGTAATCCTGATGTTTTTTGAAGTTTTTCCTTTGTAATATTTCACGTTCCCAGTTTTTTGAACTTTTTCTTGTTATTTTTTGTTTTTTGTCTTTTGATATTTTGAGACAATTTTGGTCTTTATATGACCTCATCAAACACCAATCACTTTACTCCTCTTTCTCCTTCCATATTTGTTCATGCTGATTCTCAGCCTTGTTACACTCCTTCACCTGATTTAGATGATGATCATGACTCACTTACTTCTGGATCGGTCAATACTATAGTAATCTCTGATCATGCTGCTGATCTGCATTCTCCTTCTCCTCCTATTTCTGCTATACCCAAATCTGTACGCCACACTAAACAAGTTACGTCATTCAACATCTCTTTCAAATCTTATGATCCCATTCCTTCCAGACATTCTATTGGTTTTAATACTTTATACAACCTTCAGAAAGAAAATTCTTATTTTTTATTTGAATTTAACATTGACTCTTCTAATTGGTTTATTCATATGAATAATTACCGATTCCCTCCTTCTTTACCTCCATCTAAGGTTTTTTCACATTGTAAAAAACCTAATGATAGATTTGCTATTTCTAAATATTTGACTTATTTTTTCAAGTCTCAAAGCTCTCTTCCTCAATTTGTCCAAAACAAATATTTTAATCATATTCGGAAACTTCTTTTGAACAAAGTTTTAGCTATTAATAATTGTTATGATTCCCTTTCATCTAATAATAGATGTACCCGTACTTTTATCAAATTTAGTTAAAAGTATATCACTTTCTACTTGGGTTTATATTTACCCTGTCACTGTTCTCTTCCTTGTGCTTATGTTATATTTAATAATAGATTTAATTGTCATTTGCACGGCCATAAACTCATTAATACACCTTCTCCTCCTCCACAACCTAATCATTCTCAGTTGAATTTTAGTTTTCCTAAAACTGTTTCCAGTCAACATTTAGGCTGGAACTATGCTAAATCCTTTTCAACCTTTCCTAGGAATTCTTCTTCTCAAAGAAGAATCTATTATTCTTATTTTACACATGATATCAATCCTCTCCTCAGTCCTCACTTCTGAGGATGCTCTTTCTGCTAGGGATAGAAAGTTTCTACTTTGTTAATGCAGATATTATAAGAAGGTTGAGACTAATAAAGGTATTTTCATCATTACTCATTTAAGTAATGCTATAATCTTTCGGTCCAGTTCCCATTTAGGCGTCTGTCCTCCACTTTCTATTCTCTGTTCACCTGAGTTCACTTTACTAGATCCTTCAGTTTTTAATACTCATATGAAAAAATGTTTTCGTTTGATGATACTGGATCTTACTCTCCCTTTTAATACTTATAGATCTTCCATTTACAAACAGATGTATTTCTTTTACAAAATTACTCCTGTTAATAGTGCACTTCTACTCCTCTCAGATCTTATTCTATCAAATATGGGTATTATGAATTACACTAATGCTGTGTTTACTTAATTACTTCTATTCAACCTGTTGATTGGTCATATACCTCATATATTCCTCTTTACTCTCAACCTCTTTCTAAAGATTTTGGCTTCATGTATCACCATGATTCTACAGTATTCTTTGATCTTGAGAATACTTACCTGTTTTGGAAAGCTTCATATCTTTCTAACTTCTCTTCTTACACTATTATTTTATGTCATTTAGTTCTTTACTTAGTGGAAGAGTATATACTTAAGTGACTTAACCCTTGTTTATCTGGTCCCATTAAACATAGTTATCTCTGTTGTCTCAGAGATATTCATGATAATATTCCTTCTTCTTTAGATGCTCATAAATTTGTTTCTGAAATTTTGATGCCTCTAGATTCTTTCCTTATAAATTAAATCTACTGACATAATATTTTTAGAATTTTTGTTATTTTATTTAGTTATAAATATATGTAGTATTTACAGTTGTAAAGTAGTTCTGTTACTCTATTTATATCTATATGTATTTCTTTTCTCTGATTTGGTTTTGTTAGTATAGGTGAACTTAATTTTTTTTTTGGTGTTCCTAGAATACTACTATGTATTAACATTCCATACTTAACAATATTTACATATGGCATTTTACTTTTAATAAAATGAAAGAAAAATACTTGGGTTGTTTACCCAGTTTTAAGGCACTTATGCCTAAATAACTTTAAATTTGATGTTGTTTCTAAGGTTCCCCTTTTAACCCCTGTTACAGGCGATTCTGTTCCACTCCATGATATTTTAACTTTTTTTTTATCTGAAGTGTCTTTCTTCTTTGTGTAATAAATCTATTCTCTTTCTTTTACAGCTCCTTTCATATGATGGTACGTATATGATGGACTGGAAAGAGCTTTCTTATAGGTACTCTTTTTATCGCCGCTCTATTCCCCCTTATTGGTATACTTTAGTGGCATCAATTATTTGTGTGAATTCATTGTTCTCCTGTCAGCTTTGACCAGAATTTGTTAAGGACGATGTTTCTACCTTGGATAATATTCCGTATCAAATTATTCCATTCAATCGTCTGAATAAATATTTTGGCTCCCATTGGATTGCCAATTGGCTCTCTCGTTTCTCTCGTACCTCTTTTGGTCATATTTTTAAATATATTCTGCAGTCTCATATGGCGCTTATCGACCATTGGATCCCTGCTCCATCTCCAGATTTAACGCATACTCCAGTTTCTCAGTTGTTGTCTTTACAGTAATGCCCAGAATGTTCTTTGAACTGTTATGTGCATATTTTACTTACTCTTTCTCAGAAACAGAAATTAGAACCTATTTTTTGCTCCTTTTCTATTGATTTAACATTTTTTGTGGTATTACCTTTTTCTTCAAATATTGTTTGAAACGTCTGGACATTATGCCCTTTAAAGTTTCAATTAAAACTGTTGCTTCCCAACTTTTCTCTTTATCTTCCAAACTTTCTGTTCTCCCAAATTTTGATCAAGTGTCTTTTCCTGTTCCTCCTGATTTAAATTTGGTTAACTCTTCCCATTTTACCCCGTTTTCTTCTAATATTTATCACTTTTATATTGATGGTTCTTTTAAAACTATCAATAACCTTTCACGCATGTCTTGTGCCTGGACCCAAGTTACTCCTGATGGCCTTATGCTTGATGGTTATAGTTTTCCAATCACTTATTCTATTTACAACTCTCTGGTTTTTAAGTTCGCTCCTATTATTTTAATTTGTTCTATTATCCCTGACGATGCTCATTTACATTTTTTCACGGACTCCTCTTCGATCATTAGTAATATCACTTCTTTAGTAGAGGATCCTAGTTTTGCTACTTTCAAAAAGTTTAAGCTTTCTTTTCTTTGGTCCCAATTTGTTAATCTTTTTATGTTTAAACATTTAACTTTTACTTTGCATAAAGTTTCTTTCCATTCTGATAACTTTGTACATAATTACTCAGACTTTTTGGCCCGTGATTTAATGAGCCGTTCTGATTTTCATTTATTGAACAAAATTCCTTTGAACTTCGATTCTTCTCTTTCTATTTGTTTATCTTATTTAGATATCAAACTTGAATTTCCTTTTAGATCTCTTTTTGATCAGCATGTTTCTTATTCGAATTTTTTAAAATTCTTATCTCTTTCCTATTTTGCGTTTATGTTTTCATTTGTATTATCTATTGACTGGATTTTGTCCTGATCAGTACTTACCACTTTTACCCCAGTCTCAGATCTTTCTCCTTCTAAAGCACAGGAATGACGAAATGCACACTCTTCCTTTTGCTACAAACTTCATCTCTCTGAACTTCCTACAATGAATATTATGTTCTCACATTGTTCTCGTTACCTGCCTAGCGAACGACTTTGTTTTTTCTGTGGCAATTGCCTAGAATCTCTCTCTCATTTGGTGGATTGTTCAACTGCTATTTTGGTTGCTTCTATTCCAGACGCTCCTTCTTTGTCTCACAATAATTTCCCATATCTTTTTGAACAATTTAAATTTGCTTTATTAAATTTGATTGTAATTTCATGATCAAAAAAGCATAACAAGGATATTTTAGACTTTCCTTCCTGTTCAGCTTTTCTTTTCCTGAACATTTGGGCTTCTCATCCAGTTTCTTCATCGCATTGGCCCTTACTCTTTCTTCAAGGTTTTATTTCTCATGGATTATCCTTTTTCCTCCTTTTTAACAGCTTTTCAGCTATTTCTACCAAGAACCTCATTTGCTCTGTGGTGATGAAGTTGCAACGCAACTTCTTTCATCAAATCTGGCTTCCTCATTGTCACATCATGGCATCTAAGCTTCCCGCTAAGGATATCATTATGTCACATGCCCTCGCTGATACTGTTCAGGTTTCAAGGCTCCCATCGTCGACCTCAGCCTTTGTTCTGGACTTGCTGTCTAAGGCATTTTCCCTAGAAACTTCCTGGATTAACCTTTTGGACCAAATGGTCACTCTGATAGATCTGACAGTTTGGATGGTTAGGATACGGCTCTCTTTTAACTTATTTTAAGGAATTGGAGGGGATACTTTCTGAATGATCGATCTGGTTGCGACTTCTCATTGTGAAGTTGTATACTGGATATGTTTTTATATTAGGTTTATAGCATAGGCATTTAGATTAGTTTTACTTTTTAAATTCTTATTTATATAAACTAGATGAAAACGAGATCCATATATTTTATTTTTGTTTATGTTTATTACTTTGTATTTGTTATATTACATAGTGTCTTACAATTTTACTTAATAAAATATGCTGTTAAAACAAAAAAAAATTTCTGCTAATATCGAGGAATATTAAAAGGGCCACTCTTTTCCAAAAAATTCTGACCAAATTTTTATGAAGCAAAAATACATCCTGGAGACTTCATTTACTATAGTGACAGCCTTCAGGGTCTTAAGTAAAAATGCTTCTCTTGTTATTTAACGTTTAATAAAATAGTTTAGGTTATTTGCATTTTATTATTTTAAATATACCCACAATTTTCATTTTACAACTCTTGGATAATAACCTTTAATGATACCTCTGGAAGCATTTGGTTTTCTAAGCTATCTAGTTTTGCACAAGTTTTATCTCTTTAGAGTCAGAAAAAGGAAATAATAAAAAGTTTTGTAGTGAAAAGAATGATTTTACTTAACTTTGGGTTCTTGTAGACGAAAGGTTTGCAAAGGATTTTGAGGATAAGAACTTTTCTTTAAAGTGAAGTTTGGTGTTGTTCTTAGATTTACTTTAGGTTTTTTGTGGCTAAATATAGTTGTTTTTCCTAATTTTATTTCTTTTTGTTTTGTTTTTTGTTTTTATTTTATTTTTTTGGTGTAGTTTTTGGTTATTTTTTATTGGTATTTTTCATTTTCTTTTGGGGGATGGGAGGTACTGGAAAAAAAATGATTGTCTAAGGCTAGTTTGGTATTACTTATTATTGATTAGCTCTTAAGGAGTTGTTTTGTTTATTTTAAGAGGGGTGATGTGATGATCATTGGGTTTTCTGGTGATGTATCATAGAAGATTACATAGTACTGACTAAATATTGATCCAAATATTTTTTAATAAGTTTTCTAGTTGATGTATTTTACAACTGAAACAATGAAGGTATCTCCTAAAAGACATGGAAGAATGCCTATATACTAATCAGGAGAGTCCTGCTAGTTAACCTCTTTTATTAAAATTTGTTTCGAGAAATGCAATGTTAGTAGACAATTCATAATTTTATAAAATCTCCAGTTGATCTGATTTCAGGGTAGACTTATTGAGGTTATCTGTTATGATTAGGAATACGCTTGAAAGAGGATGTTCACTAGTGTTGTTAATGGAGAGTTGTTGGGTTGTGGCCATAAGAGTTTGCATTCAAATCGATTTGGGCTATACCGCTCATTGTGAAGTATATGTTTGGATAAGTGGAAGCACGTACCTGTTGGATTTTATGTAGTATATAATTAGTTTTTTTTTTATGTATTGTGTAATTTTTGATTATAGCTGAGCATGATTTGTGAGTCTTTTCCACTCCTTAAACTTAATAAAGTTTGAATTTTTATAAAAAAAAAAATCTCCACCAATATCGATGCTAGAATAATGAAATTACTATCATTTGAATTCTCTCATTGAGATGAATCGAATGGTATAAATTTTATTGAAATCCAATCATTGGATCATATTTCATTTCCAAAATTTGTTAAATGTTTGTGTAATTGTATCTCTGTTAATATTAATATTAGAAAGATGATATTTATACCATTCGATTCATCTTAATAACAGGATTCAAATGGTATAAATTTTATCAAAATCTAATCACTAGATCTTGAGTAATTTGCGATTTTGTATTTTATATAAATCACATAATTAGAATTGCGGAATTGCAGATTACTATGCACAATTCGATTCAAAATTCTGCAATATTGCAGATTTAGAAAAATAATTGCAGTATTATCTTTATTTACTACTACCCATCTTCTATCTAATTAAAAAATTGTTGTGTAATATGTAGACGTTTAGTTTACTCTATATAAAAAAATAATAACCAAATGATTAAATAACAAATGATGCAAATGACAGTCAAATAATACTTGATCATTTAGCATTTGGCATTTGGCATTTGGGTCATTTATGAAATGACAAAAGATAAAGAATTCATAATCCTTTGACCAAATGACTTATAATTTGAAAAAAGGTTAAATGACCAGGTTATTTCTGAATATTGCTTTTCTGAGTGTAAGATAGATTAGAAGAAAAGCTCTAGATGAAGATGATTAATTTTAGCTTCTTCTTGTAATATGTATTGTTTATATTGCCAGATCTGAAATTCCCTTCTATCAATAAATTTGAGAATTTCATTTTTTCTTGCATGTTCATTCAAAATAGTATTTTCAGAAATACATCTTTTCAAGTAGTTATTATGATAGAAATGGGCGCTATAATTACCTCCAAGTATGAAAACTAAGGAATCACGCATATACACTACAATATATATAATCGGTTGGTTGAGCGCTGACTTTATTATCTTTATAAAACTTTCCATACATTGTAATATATCCATTTTTAGAAAGGATTCCTGAATTCTTTTTAAGTATTTTCCTAAATGGATCACAAATACAAGAGTACCATTTCTGGTGTTTCGTGATCACATCTTTTTATTAAAGGCCATATTGCATCAACTATTCTTTTATATTTTTCAAAGTTTACATCATCATAGCTTACTTAAATTAGCTTAGAATAGGTTCTACTATCTAAATCCATATTAGCGTTTTAGTAGATTATAACAGATTATAATGATTTTAAAGTATTTTATTGATTTTATCTGATTTAGCAATATTATACTATAATAAAACTATATTCATTTTTATTCGATTGTTCAGGTGAAAACCAGATTCATATTTTTTCCTGACGTTATGATTCGGTTAAATTAGACCCGATCACCATAGATAGCTAAACTATGCACAGCTAAAATTTGTATTACATATGATCTTCCTAGTTCCCTGCCAGTTCCTCGATAGTTCTAGAAGAGTTTAAATTGCGCAAAAATTTTACTTTTTTTTAATTTTTTGACACGTATACCTGGAAAAGCAGCTGATCTAAAAAGTTAGCTGACTTTATATAGGTGAAGTTTTTTTATACAAATTGGACCACTGGTTCCTTTATTCTTACTTTTATATATTTTTTATTACTTGGTAGTAATAAGTAAAATAATTTCTTCTTTTCTTTTGAGATTTCAATAAGTATATACTAAATATTTTTATGTAAAACATTTTAAAATAGCTTTTTCTTCTTTCACTATGTATTATTTTCAAGTGTTTAATAAAATTTTATATGTTTTTGAGGTATTTTAAACAGCCGATCCAAAATTTTAAAAAATGTAGACAGAATATTTTGAAAAAAAAATAATTTTTTTGTGTAGTTTTACATTTCATCATTCCCGTTTCACCATTTTTTTTTCATAGATTATATTGATTATCAGCAGATCTGTTACTTTAAACATTTAATTTTAATAGTAACCTTTGAGTTGGCCTCCCGTTTATTTATCTAACCCCTAGATACTGGGAGTCAGCGAAGTCACGTGACTGTGGCGCAGTAATTATTCAAATTCTGCTTCTATGTCATCCCAACTTAGCTTGTAGATTTGCGAAGCTGAAAATGACGAGTTTCCTCCCCAAACGAATAATATCTCTTAATAATCTCCTGATTCGTAGCTCTATTCTGGTTTTCAGCCGTGCGTTTTTTCAATGTCTATCCCAGAACTATAAGAAGGAAATGCCAAGATTTGTTTTCTTCTCAATAATTAGGCTATTTTTCGCAGTGCCAAAGGTACAAGGAAGGGGCGCATTTCAGGTGATCAATCTGTTTTTTACTTCGCTTATACATGATNGGAAAATTTCGTGTAACTCTGATCGTTCCCCGAGGGAACGGTTTTTTTATCATACAAGAAAAATTTCGATCTGTGGTTAACACATTGTCATCCGTACAATAGAGCAAACGCTATTATGTATACGAAGCCGGCATATAAAACATTTTTTATTTTTCCGATGTCAGCAGAAGATTTCGTTTGTCTATACTAACACATGGTCAATAATAACTCATAATCGGTTTTCTCACAGAACTAATGATAACTTTATTTTCCGGTGCATGTAAACAGTTATTAGCATAATAAATATGACAATATGCAAAGTATAGACATTATTTTATTATATAATGTTCGTGTAATAACAAAAATTATAGTATTTTACATTCGCACAGTATGATCGTTAAAAATAATGATTATTTAGCTGTCCTCTACCCACTGATCTCCCTCCTTACAAAGAACTCTACTCAATACATATGCACGCTTTCCCTGAAAAGCAATTCCGCACTCAACCAATTTTGCAGTTCTTATACCAGTGCGGTATTTTTTCTCTATTATCTGTGCTAATGCCTCTTCAGATTTCTTCCGAAGCCCATGCCCTGTTTCATCTTCATCTATAAATTTCTCATTATCAGTTTTTTCATGACCAGTTTCCTCGTCGTCAGTTTCGTCATCTATTATATTATATTCATCCTCATCATTATTTTTATGCTTCAGTAACTTGAATTCCATAATCACAGATGTCTGATAAATCGCGTTTTCTGTCGGTTCAATCTTCAAGTCAAAACGTCCTAAACCGCTCTCTTTATTTGACATTAACTTATACCCACGAAATTGTGCCTGAGAAAATAGGCCAACCATAAAGAGATGATAGTTAGATTCTGCTAGATTATCTGGAACATCATGATACGAAAGAATATCCAATATCATCTTTGGGAGTTCTTTCTCAAATTCTATGAGATTGCCTTGCAATAGCATTTCTAGGATGGAGTCTGATTCATATGTCTTACTGTGTTGCAACCATCCCTGTCATTCAGTAAAAACTTCATTGTTTGGAATGGATAAAACAAAATTTCTGGTAGGGTTATCCATGGTGAGGTAGCCCGCATAATATAGTAAGGTCCACAGCGCATTGTCTCCGTGTTGTGATAGTAAGCTGTAGTCAAGGTCTTCCATAACATTTGCATTTATTGTATCATTTTTGAGTAACCTCGCTACTTTATCTTGAAAATTATCAGATGAGCGCCAAAGTAACTTTCTGATCGTTGCAGTGCCTCCTGTTGTGGTTTAAATACCGATATTTATATCAATATCATTAAGCACCTATTAGAAGTTGAATAGTTCATTCAATGCTTACCTGTGTCAATCCAATATGCTTTCAAAATATTCGTTCTAATAAATTTATTGATTGACCATGGATTGTACAGGTGAATTCCATTTCCAGCCTTGTATCCATCATACCATTTTTTGACTTCTTCCAGCTGGTCCACCTTATTGTAATATTGAAAAAGGATAGAAATTTCATCCTCGGTGAATCCGAATTCATTTGCATACTCTAGATCATGCATTGGGAACACATCCAGATTGTTAAGTCCGGATAAATAGCCTGACTTAGCAACGCGAGACACACCGACAAGAAGCACTTTTTTCAAATTTTCGTCATTGCCCTGCATTGGTCAATCCAATCATTTGTTAGGTCATTATTTGCACGATTCTATGAAGACAGTCTAAAATAAGTACTTACCTTGAGTAACGCTCCAAACAGAGAAGCAAAAAAGCCACGAGCTTTTTCGTAATATTGATATCGGTAAGCAATGTCGAGTGGGTGATCGTACTCGTCAATCAATACGATGCATTTACTCTTGTGATAATCTTTCAGATACTTGGAGAGGTCAAGAAGAGCATCTTTCGTGATTTCATAGTTCAGACGTAGAAATAATACCATACCTTGAGAGAGAGAAAGATGACTGGGTACTTGCAAAAATGTGTGTCAAAAAGGCTCTGCCGATCTAATGCGGGCTTTTGGTCAAGGGAAGAGTTATTAGAAAATACAGACTCTATGAGTCTTACCTGGTTCCGACTTGTGCTTGATCTTTGATTTTAGTGGGTTCATGTGCTAATAAATAATAATGGAAAGTATTAGATAAGTTGAAGCTTGAAATTTTGGCCCCTGTCCGTCGCAAGACTTAACCATCGTCGCAAGAAAATGGCTTAGGACAGGGTAACAGTTTGTCCGTTCGCAAGAATCTATCTAGCCCATCGTCGCAAGAAGATGGGCACGGGACAAACTGCTAATACTCGCAAGAGTGTTCGTATTCGAAAATCTAATTCTGCTAACAGATGAAAGACGAGTAAAATTATACGATCAGGTGCTATTATACCGTACCACCACCATTTATATTTGTAAGAACGTGGTACATTGATTCTGCTTTATGTCATTTTCCTAGAATGGTAAGACATGACATGATGATGATATTTAAATAGTTTTTAACGCGTATCCCGTATATCCAAAAGTTTACTTGCACGATGTCGTTCAGACAAATTAGACGAGTGAAATCTGAATCGTTGGTTGGTTCTAATAACATTGAAGATATTGAAAATGAAACTAGTTCATCGGGTATGACATTAGAAATGAATATGAAAGGATTTATAGACAAATATTTTTTCACCAATTTACCCAATGTGTGGAGTCTTGAGTCTTTTGTTTCAGAACATGACAGACCAGGATACGTTAAAAAGAACTGTTTATACTTATATAAAGAAGGATTACAGAATATCTGTAAGTCGTCTGAGTTTAACGATGAGGTAAAGTCTGTGGCGAAGAAGTTGGTTGAAACTTACGAAGGAGATAAAAGGAATATCACAAATTTGCTTGATTCTCGCTCAGCCAGGGCAGATATTCTCCAAAATAGGGTAAAGGTCTTGTGTTATTCAACCATATACTTTTTTACCAAGTTTAACTAAAATTATCAAATTAATAGCTTTCATTATTGGTCAGCAAAGCGAAGTCCGCGAATGACACAATAGACGCAGTGTTTACAGAAGCCGATGCCTCATTACGTGGATTTGAAACACCAACACCAAAGAATATTATAAGAGAAACGGAACGTTTTTATACAACACCGGAACAATTTGATGAAACTTCACCTGAAATTTTACCAAGACGTCTTTTTAGTCAAGTTGAATCGGACTCTTATGTTGTGAATCCACAAGGTAGTAAACGTGATCGCGATTCTGAAGAGGAAGAAGATGATACTGAGGAGTTCAACGCGGATCAAACAATCACTGGAGGTAAAAATGTTTTTTGGATTGTAGACGGTATTGACATTCGAAAAAAATTTACTGAATATCAATTGGAAACGAAACTACCGAAAACAAAGCCCGAATATTACGACGTAATTTTTTTCAACGCCATAGATAAAAATTGTTTTTTAGAAACATTAGAAAAAAATACGGTAACACAAATGCTCAATGATATAAAAGAGGAGGAGAAAGAAACGTCAAATAATATAGAAAATGAGATTAAATCACTATTACATGAAGTTATTTCTCGTGACATCAATATGTCTAAAAAGAAACTTAACCAGCGAAAAGGACTAAACGAACCTTTTGAAAGAGCATTTGCGTTACACTTTGTAAATCACATGTGAGTCTTTATCTATATTTGTTTGGTCTAATAAAATATAATTAATCATGATTTATACAGGATAGAACTAATGGAGGACACAAATTTGCTTCTCGAATCCATATCCGAAGGAACATTTATTGTTAGTGTGTTGGGTCCAATCCTCAACAAAGTTTTTATAAAGAATAAAAANAGTTGGCGTGTCAAGTATGGTGAAACTTGCCTGAGGGCAAGTGCNAGAGACCGCAATTCCCAAAAGGAAGACGACAAGCGCAGATCTTCCGGAAATAAGATTGATGCGATTATTGCTTTAAAAGAAGAGGATGAAGAATTTTCGGTAGTTGAAGTAAGTGGCCCTCCATCAAAGCAAGACTGGACGCATTTTAAGGGCGATCGAATGAAAATT
>QKYT01000050.1:318540-332147 GCA_003550305.1 Glomus cerebriforme | reverse complement strand
GTGTTCGGTGGCTTGGATCTTTCATTTATCTTTTAATCTTAGAATCTCAGCGGCGTTTCTTTAGTTCAGTGGCCTTGGATCTCTCATTTATCTTTTAATCTTAGAATCTCAGTGACGTCTTTTCAGTTTGGTGACCTTGGATCCTTTCATTTATCTTTTAATCTTAAAATCTCAGCAGCGTCTCTTCGGTTTGGTGGCTTTAGATCCTTTCATTTATCTTTTAATCTTAGAATCTTGATGGCATCTCTTCAGTTCAATTTTACAGGTAAGTTATATTTCAGATTTTCTTTCCTTTTTTTTGTTTTTTTCTTTGTTAATTTCTTTTAATTTCTTTTTTTTTCTTCTTTTTCTGTTTTGTTCTTTTATTTATTCTTTTTCTTTTTGTTCTTCTTTTTCCTTTTAATCTTTTTTTTTATTCTTCCTTTTTTTTTGATCTTTTTCTTTTCATTCTTACTTTTTCTTTTTGATCTTTTTTTTCATTCTTCCTTTTTCTTTTTGATCTTTTTTTTCGTTCTTTTTTTTCCTTTTTGTTCTTTTTCTTTTTGTTCTTTCTTTTTTCTTTCATTTTTTTTCTTTTTGTTCTTATTTTTCTTTTTGTTCTTTTCTTTTTGTTCTTCTTTTTCCCTTTCATTCTTTTTTTCTATGTTCTTTTTTTTTCTTTCGTTCTTTTCTTTTTTTTCTTTTTTGTTCTTTTTTTTTTTTTTCTTTTTCCTTTTTTCTTTTTTTTTTTTTTTTTTTTTTTTTTTTTTTTTCTTTTTTTTTTTTTTTTTTTTTTTTTTTTTTTTTTTTTTTTTTTTTTTTTTTTTTTTTTTTTTTTTTTTTTTTTTCTTTTAAATAAAAAAAAATTAAAAATTAAAAATTAAAGGGTAAATCTAGATCTAGCATGGGGGTAAGACATTTATATATCGCCGGGAATTTTCCTAATTCGGTAATTCCAGCCGAAATTAAGAAAATTTCCTTTTTTGGGAGTCTCATGTAATCTAAATTTTGATTTTGAAGAAATAAAATTGCCTTTTTTTGGATTGTGTAATATTACCCAAATGCCTAAAATAGAAATTCTGACCAGAATTAAAAATTTCGGCCAAAATTAATGTATATGACGATTAACATGTGACAAATAGGATTTCATACCTCGAAAAAATTCTGTCCCTAGAATAAATAGTAAAAATGAAAGTCAGAGGGTGTGATACGGGAGTGACAAATTGGAGGCGATGAATAATGATGTCGCACCCCTGCGAGATATACCTTTGCCCAAAATTAAAAATTTAAAATAAAAAATTAAATTTAAAAAATATAAAAAAAAAATTAAAAATAAAATAATTAATGTGTAATTTGTATTTTAACACGTCATTATATATTTATCAGTCATTAGGCATTTCCAGAATCATATGGGTCAAATGGATTTACTAATTAAATATGCAACTTATTGATCACTTTTTTTACTATGATCAATTAATAAAAACTGAAATTTCTGGTTTTTTCATTATATGCAAACCTTAGTTTTTTACATAGAAGATTTTTTTTTATTTTTGGATTAAGACGAACTTTTTGATACAATTTTTTTTTGTTGTTTACTAACAAAAAGTTAGAAAAATCTCTCTGTAAAGTTGAATAAATAGAATACTATATACTATTTGGCTTTGAAAATTATATTTTTATTCAAGATTTTTATAGTTTTTTAAATAAAATAATATTATTTTAGAGATTAGGTATCAGGTGTGAAAGAGAATTATAAAAAAATAAAGTTAGTGAATATGTGAATATTATTTTGAACATGTAAAAAAAAAATTTTATTTTTAAAAATAAAATCATTTGTAATTTTTAATATAAATTATATAAAAAAAAGTGTCTTATAAACTATCTCAATATTTAATGCTTATAATAAAGGAATTTCACCTTTTTGGCTATTTTTCAGCAACATATATATAAACTTCAAAATAAATTTAACAATATTATATCTACATTAACAGTTCATGTAAAAGACTTTTAAAAAGAACAAATATTGGCAGAAGAATCTCATTTAAAGGTCAAAAAGTCATAAAAAATCCCTATATATTAAAATATTTTTTTTTTTTGACAAGTTAAACGTATTTATTGTATATAAAGTCATATGATGAATACATTTTATAAATTACATATACATCCTCTAAAAGAAAAATGTAACTTGTCGCTATATATTAAAATATTAAAGGAAGCGAGATATTTTTGCAAAATTAATATTTTTTGAAAGCTTATAGGTCATAGTTTAGTATATTAAAAAAAAAGTAATATTTTATTTAAAGGTTTATCCTTTTCAAACCATTAAAGATCACTAATTTATATAGTACAAGATTTTTTAATTAGTGATATGGCGTTGTGTTAAAAATGACCCATAACTGTTATATTAAAATTTGAAATATAATTAAGATATTACAAAAATATTTTATTCATATGTTATTGATATTACAAAATATTAAAAATTTGAAATATGATAGAGATATTACAAAAATATTTTATTCATATGTTATTGATATTACAAAATATTAAAAATTTGAAATATGATAGAGATATTACAGAAATGTTTTATTTATATGTTATTGATATTACAAAAATATTTACAAATTTACTAATTTAAATTTGAAATCTAACATATGTTAAAGATATTTTTTTTTTTTCCAAGACAAGTTAAACGTATTTATTGTATATGGAGTCAAAATGACAAATACATTCTATAAATTACGTATACACCCTCTAAAAAGAAAAATGTAACTTGTCACGCCAGATTATCAGTTTGTAAAGGTGGAAATTGAAGCAAATTTCCCTTGGCACGAGTAGCCCTTACACTCTACCTTAAATCTGCTGACCCTGTACCAATGTAATTATCTAGATTAATACTATCTACTTGTCTGTCTACCCTATTTTGGTCTACTAAATTACCATAAAATTGACTATTACTAATATTAATATCTATGTTACAATTATTATCTTTACCCTTTGAATCCTTCTCGAGGCTCACAAACTGCAGAATCTCTTTACAATACATACTTTAGATCTTATCTGACAGATGATGTATCTTTTTGAAGAAAAATTCTTTATAAGCAATACCCTTATTAACAAAATCCTGAACTACTTTGAAATCTTGTATAGCAGCTTGTTGAAGTCTGGTAACTTTGTTTAGTACTGAATGCTTAAACTCATCATAAGGAATATTGTTATGAAAATTAGCAATTTTCTTATTGTATGAGATGTCAATAGGTAAAGATGTACTTGTACTTCTTGGGTTGGAAGACAAACTCTGGTTGGATTCCCATTCTTTAACTGAAATATAACATGATATCCATAGTTGATCGTAAAAGTTCTTTATGAAAATAGAAGTAAATCTGTTCATAATTTGGAAAGATAAGTTAAGTAAATATGTAATTTTGTTAAGGGAGTCATATGCGGAGGAACTGACAACAGAGCGTAAAAGATAGTATGATAAAGCATTGTTCCCATTATTATCAATAATGTCAAATGTAGAGAAAAATTTTGAGAACTAATCTTTAAGTGAAATAATGATGTATTTTGCCTTATCTGGATTGTCATTTAAATGGATAAGCCATTCATCAAGTTGTTGTGAAATGGTGGTGATCGATACACTTTGTATGGAAGTCCAAATGTGAGCCAGTTCAGGACAAACTGTTAAATGGTACAGAGTTTCCCTTTCCTGAGAACAATATATACATTTAAATATTAAATAAAGTTCTGGATTTCTTTTAGTCATGATAGTATCTACTGGCAATAATAAGTTGGATAATTTTAATCTATGCACAAAAGATTTGTGTGTATCTGTGTTAAAGCATAGATTGTTGTTACGCATCATAAAGGAGGACCATACAAAAGGCCATTTGGCAAAAGGATATGTTAAATCAAAGAGATCTTGATTGTAATATAACGAAGCCCATTCTGTACTAATAGAAATATTATGTAAGAGTTTTAGAAACTTTCGTGGGTTATTATCAATAGGTGTGTCTCCATTCCATATAAGAGAGTGAGGAAGACATGTTCTTTGGTAAGATGAAAGAGGCTCTATTGATGAGTCAGAATTGATACCAATTTTAGCTAAAGAATCTGCAGTATCGTTGCCTTCAATGCCTGAATGTCCTTTAATTTTAACAAAACTAATATCTAAATATTTTTGAGAAATAAAATACCAGATACAGTATCTATCAATAAATTATAATTACAATAACTATATAAAGTGCATATACTGTATCTCTAATAGATCTATTATCTAAACTATAATTCAAAACTACTTCTTTGATTTTTCTAAGAGCATCTAAAGCACATTTACTATCAGGATAAATCGTTGCAGAAGAGTGACTTGGTAACACTGAAATGGCTGTCAGGATCGCTCCTAATTCAGCTTTAGTTGAAGATAGTAGTGAGTGACAACTACCCAAAAAGTGTAAGTGTGGATGTGTGCTATTAACCCATTCCAGACCCATCTTGGATCCATCATCTTTTGTAACATGAAGAGAACTATCCGTGTAAACCTCAAAGAATCTATCCTTGATAGAAAGATATTGATGGAGGAGGTCTATTAATTGTTTAGAAGTGACGTCATTAGAAAAGTAGTTTTAGATAAGTAATTCGGCTAATGGGTCCTCATCCAGAAAATATTCGGTAAGGTAGATATTTGGCCTAGAAGTAAAAAGAGTAATTTCTAGTGAAATTGTTGGTGGATTATTTGATACATAGTGAAGTGGAGAAAATTTTTTGTTAAAGTCAAGTGGGGACAAACTAATCTTCAAAAGAGAACTGAGATGTGATCTGTCCACCCTGAAGAAACAATTGGTGCTCTCTTCATTATTGATAAGTAGCGTGGTGAGCTTACAGTATCCTTAACATGAGAAAAGTTCTAAATTTGAATTTCTGTTTTCATTATATATGTTGTCAGCAGTATAATGTTGAATATCAAAAACGTTCTCTTTATGTTTGGCTACTATTTTTCCATAAAATTTTAGAATCAGTAAAGTGGAATGAATCCATTCTTTTTTCTTACGATCTAAGGAGGAAAAAAGAATAGGTTCTCTAAAAGCATAAAAGTTAAAAATAGGTTTATTTAGTAATATCATAAGGTATCTCTGACTTTCCAAAATTAAATATGTAAACTCTACTGAAGTGGATTCTTGTGAAGGTAAATTGCAATAGTATTTGAGTTGTGACCAACTAATAGTGTTCTGGGTGTCCGCGGTGAAAAGTTGGTTGATGTAAAAAATTTGGTGATGAGCGGCAAATTTAATTAATTTAGTGGTCTCAGTTGGAAATTTTTCTAGGATGAGATCACGAAAATTAGGTCCCTGTCTTTGAATGCTCCATTCATCTATATCAGTTTGAGGTAAGGATAAAGATAAGTTCCAGAATCTTAAATGACTCAGCATTTGAAAATAAAATAAATGTGTCTCTATGTTAAGATTTGTATGTAAAGGAAAATGAGAAAAAATTGGGATGGTCATCAATAAATGTAATTGGCTTTTTTTGAGTTCTATGTATATTAAATCCCTAAGTAAACCCAGGGAGTTAAGTTGGGCAGTAAAATCAGCAATTTGCATCTCTTTTAAAGCCAATTTAAGAGATTTTAGGTTGACAAGCCCAGGATGTAGTACAATACAATTGTTCATCGTTCGTGAAAGATTCAAAGCGTATTTATACCTCGTAAGTATAGGAGAGAAAATCTTATCCAACTGTGAGTCAGATAATAGGAAAACTTGTAGTCATACGTCAGGCATGAAATTAGAACTTTGTTATTAATGTAAATCATTTGTCCTATAGTGAGCTTTTTAAATTTGATCAGACTAATGATGTTGTTGATTTCTTTTTTAGCAATAAAGAGATCAGAGCACATAGAGAGTCCTGATGTAAACCATACTCCTAAGATTCTTTCACTTAGAGCAGGATCTATAGCAGTAACTTTAACAGTCTCTTGATTATGACTCATATAGATAAATTGCTCACTCTTCGGTAATTTCGAATTGATAACGAGTAAAGAGGATTTGTTGCCATTTATCTGTATATCATTAATGTTGAAAAATTCATTGGATAGATTAATGATTCTCTGTAAATTATCTTAAGAATTACCTATTCACTGAGTATCATCGGCAAATGCTGTAGTAGCAATATGATGAACTTTGTGAGAACATTTGTCTTTGTTATAATAACACTGTGATGGCTAATATAAATGATTGCAATAACCAAGAGAAGGATCAGATTGAATTCTATGTAGAAGAGGGTCGTAAAAGATGCGCCATAAAAGTAGCGATATGATTTCACCCTATCAATACCAGCTCCTGCCATGAAGAAATCAGTGAAACCAAAATCTGTAATCACTGAAATTTGTTTATTATTAAATAAACTGATAAGGAACTGTATGATAGTTGAGGGTAATTTAATACATCGTAGAGTGTGTTCGAGAGGAACCATGCTAATGGAGTCAAAAGCTTTCTTCATGTTCTGATTGGTAAACCAAAGTTCTGACTTCATTGTCTTTGCATCTGAGATAACATTATTAATAATAGAAATCAGAATATTAGTATTGTCACCTGGCAGGCCAGCGTAATTTGGACCTTTTAATATATTATGCTGGACTAGGATGGAGGACAGATGAATGGTGAGGACTTTGATCACACATTTGTGAAAACACTCTAAGAGAAGGATGGAACATATGAGTGATAAATTAAAATTCCAATTGGTAGGTTTCAGAATCGAATACAATTGAGAGAACTTCTACTTAGTGGGAGAGATAGATGATAACATAATTAATCCTGAGAATCTAGCAAACATTTCCTGTGTTTTTTGTGAACAATGGATTATGAGTGAATAACTAATGCCTGAGATGCCTGTCGCCAATTTGAAATTCAATTGTTTTATAGCATTAAGCCATTCTTCTTTTGATGGAATATTGTGGAGCAAATCATAAATAGTAGGATCAATGTCTGCGGAGGGAGTATATACTTTTTGCCATTCTTCAGGTAAGAAAAAAAATTTATGGTTACGTTCGCTGAATATGGTTTTGAATGTATTCTTCACTTCTTCTTTGATATCTGTTTCTTCAGTTAACAAGGTCTCTCCCTCAGAAGAAGAGACACGTAATCTATCTATAGTGATTTTTTTTGATGAACAGTTTAAAATGAAATTAATCATCTTACGTTGACCATGAATAATGTTGTAGTTTCTTTTCTCTATTGCTATAGAAATAGCTTCTGATTTGTGTTTGTTATAAAGAAATTTGGTATGTAGTTTGGTAACTTTGATCCAGTCTACAACTTTAGGTAACCAATATTTGAGCTGCAAGTTAGACCAATAGGATAATAGATCTAAGTTAACTTTAATGAGATCTGGAGGTAAGCAGTCTAATAACGTTAAGTTCATGTTAGAGACTTGATGATATTGTTGACTTTCATAATTAGATTAAATCTAACTAAGTTAGCTTAGAAGTAATGTCCTTCTTTCGAGAAGAAATTATCTTGAATATGTTTGTTAGATATCAATTTTGAAGGTATATGAGCGTCGGCTGCATTTTGTATAATAGTTGAAATATCATCCCATATGTTATCTATAATTCTTTGATCGATATTGTCTTGATTAAGATGATCGATACATTCAAACAGCCTTTTATGTTCAAATTTTGAATCAATTTCATTTCTATAGTTGATCCAGTCCTCTCGATATGTTAGAAATATTACAAAAATATGTTATTCATATATTATTAATATTACATTTATGCAAATATGTTGAATATATGAATGCTATCTATTAGTGATATGGCTAACATATTTATGAAAATTAGAGGTTTCTGCAAAGATATTTTCAAAATTGCTACACAATTAAATTTAGAAGAAATTCCTTACTATTTATTTCCTATAAGATGGCAAAAAGATTCCAATGATTAGTTAAAATGTATAAAATGTTATATAATAATACTGGAGAAATAGGAATACATGGTCAAAGTAAAAATACTAATGTTGAAGAAAATAGTTACAAAGATTATAATTATCTTTTAAACTGAACTTGGTATAAGGTTCAGTAAATAGTAAAAGCTAAATCCAAAATAGCAAAAAATTTCTATTTTTTACTTGATAAATTGGTGAAAGAAGAAATTTCTCTCTACAATTCAGAAAAAATATCTTAAAGTAATGGAAAAATTAAGAATCTGACAATATTAAAGTCAAAAGGTAAATTTTATTTATTAATTGTCTATTAATTTGATTTATTCACTTATTTTAAATAAAAATTAAGGACGTGTTTCAAAAAGAAAAATGAAAAGCCAGCTTGAAACTACTAAATCTTCTAAAAAAACTGCATTAATATTACATCAACAAAATACATTTCAGACAAATGAAGTTGAAAGACTGGAAGAAACAGAAAATAATTCTTTAGGTTTAGAAACAAAAGCTTGGCAAAGCCAAGATAAGAAATGGGTTGAAATTATTTTTTTTCCTGCAAAAAAAAAAATAGTGTATTAAAATTAATAATTATTTTATAATTAGAAAAAGAAAACAATCCTATAAATATGTTACATCTTCAAAATTTGGCTGAATTTTTGTTTTGGTTAATAATTATTATAATTACAGTATATAAACTAAAATTTAAAAATAATTTAAGCCAAAAGATGATTATTCTATGGATGCATCACTTTCTTCCTCAGGTATACATTCATTTTATTTATTTTTTAAAAAATTATTACATAAACAATAATACATTTAAATTGTTAAATAGGTAGTAAATATCCTTTTTGTTCAGAATTTTTACCCTATCCACTTCCATTAAAGATCCGCCTTTTATTAAATAAAATTGCAAAACAAGATGGTAAAAACTATTTTAATTTTTTTTAAATTAAAAAATATATATATATATTGAATATTTAATAACTAAATAAACTTTATTTTTTACATTAGAAAACCTACAAATGAAGATCGCCATTCATTTTGCAAAATTTACCATGTAAAGATAACAATTGTTCCTGATGGTATTTGAAAGGGTTATCCTACAGAAATTAATTTTGAATTACTTGAAGGTTGAATAATTTAAATGAAGAACGAGCTTCTTAATATTATTAATAAGAAATTAGTAGTTATTACTGGAATTTTTCTTTAGAAATATGTGCAGAAGTTGGATCAAGAAAGGCGGGAACTCTGATGATATTAATAAATCAGTTTGAAAAATTAAGAATAAGTAAAAAATTTTTTTTTTTCAATTTATAGAATTAAATTAAATACTATTTATACTAATAATATTAAATTTATTTCTCATATAGCCAGGATACTATAATTCAAAAGGATTAAATATTATTGTTGATGTACTTTCAAAACTTTTTTTATTTAAAAACATTTTAATATATGACTTAACTCATCCTAAGAATCCAGTGGATTTTTTGCAGAAAGTTTTAGTTCCTGAAACTGCATTGCGCTTAATTCTTTAAGATAAAAGTAATATAACACTTGAAGAAGCTAGAAAGATCATGGAAGATAGTGGAGATTTTGGTGATTATGTAAGTATATGGAGAATAAACTTTTTAAATAAAATTAACATAAAAAGAAAAAACCAATGTTGCAATTTTATTATAAACTATCATTATATGAGTTATTTATTATTGAGCTTAATAGTACAGCTCGCTCTTATATAACCTAATTTCTATTGCTAAAAATAATAAAACAACTGCTTATTCATAGAAAAGTTTTTCAAATCTTTATTTTAATGAGATGATAAATTTTTTATTTTAATCGAACTTTGAAAAAAAATACGCGATTGATAGATATTTGATTTGGACCAATCAAATTCAAGGAGGGTACAGGATAAGAGTCTACACCTCCGGAGTTTAGGATAAAAGATCTACATCTGGGGTACACATTAAGAATCCTCCTATTTATCACAGGTGCATCATATGTTTTTACATGCTTGTGCATATTTAATTAGTAAATATCATATGACTGTGAATTTTTCATAGTGATGTTGGAGTTGGTGTGGTAGTTAGTAGAGGAGAAATCGATTATCTGAAATGTGCAAAAAATATCAGAAAAATGATAAAATCAACAAAATATTACATTAAGCCGAATGTCAAAATGTGAATCAACAAACAATTAGAAATGCATTATTTGTTTCTAAATCTAAAATATTAAGTGTGGCAAATTCCTTAAAGTTTTCAAATAAAATGATTAGCTTGTTTTAGAATATGATGACTGTAAAGATGGTCAATGGTCCTGAAAGATCACAATTTTACCAGTCCTATATTATAAAAAGACAGACTGGTCCATCTCAGTATAGGACCTCAATCTTTTGATCTCAAATCACATGATCAAAGACTGATAAGACCGTCAGTCTTACAATCTTTTTAAGACTGATTGGTCTTTTTAATTTTTTTTATTTAAAAGGAAAAGTCTCCATACTATCCCAAATAGTAATAAAAATTTTGCTACCCTTAAACTATTTTATTATGATATATTTGTTGTAGCCCAAACACTATCATGTTCCAAATTAAACTTGGAAAAACCTTATATCTAAAACTTGACCATATTCCAAACTAAACTAGTCTTAGATAATAATTTGAGATATCTTAAACATTTAAAATTTACTAGTTTAGTTTGGAATATGGTTAAATTTCAGATATAGGATTATCTCAAGTTTGATTTGGAATATCTCAAATTGGATTTGGAATATGATTAAGTTTGGGTTGTAACATATTCAATAAATTTTTGATGTTATTTCTAAAAATTATTTATTATATAGTGATAATTTAGTAAAGAAATAATATTTTATTAATAAATTTTGATACATTTACAATTTAATATACAGTTGACCCCCTTTATAATCATACCTCTTGGAACTGGCAAATGGTATGATTATAAAGAGGTGTGCTTATAGTGAGATTTTTTTTATATAATCACACATATAGATAATTTTNNTTTTGATNTGATTATATNCAAAAAATTTTTTTTATTAGTAAAACATTAATAAATTCATAAAATTTTAAAAATTTTATCATTTTTAAGTTATTATAATTTTATTTTTTACATATATAAATTAAATTATAATTGTATTATAACGTGTNGATTTTAATTANCTTTTAAATNAATNTTTAATTNTAATAATTGGATNAAAATTCATAAAGTTTTATTATAACTGAAATCATTGATAAATTTCAATAATAAATGCATAAAAAGACATAATTCTCCTCTGTTTCTCCTCTCCTTTCATCCTACCCACCCCCTATGAATTTTTGTTTTTTATATAGACTTTTATTTTACACAAAAACATATACAAAAAAACGCGTACAACTTATATATCTTATTTTAAAAAAAATTGCGTAACTACTTCCTATTTTCTTATTACTATAAAAATATAATTTTATATTATCCTATTATATTAAAACAAATAAAAAAAATACAATTATTCCATATCACAATTATTAAGAAATAAATCAAGTGTGCTTTACTTTTTTGAATTAAACTCTTTCTCTCTAACTACCTATAAATATTTTCTAAAAATACATAAATCTTCATTATTATATTTAATATCACTTTGTTATTCAAAGAAATTAATAAAAGTTTCCAACCCACTAACTGCTTTTTTACCAATACTACAGGTATTTCATCATCATCATCATCTTCATCTGCTTCTTGATTTTCTTTATCATCTTATACTAAATTAATAATTTCTTCATCTGTAAGATTTTCTTCAGTTAGAACTTTATGATCAAATATCCGAAAGTATTCTATTACATCATCAGACTCTGGCAAATGATTAAGAAGATCTTTGATTTCATCATTATCTACATTTAATTCAGATTCTTCTTTATCTACATCATCATTATCATTATAAAATGGAAGTATACCTGTTTTAATCCAACAATTTTGTATTATTTTTTGAGTAACATTATTCCACCCTTCAGCAATATAATCAATTACTTTCTTAATATTTAACTTGTTTTTAAATTTAATAATTAATATTAGTTAATATTTTATTTATAAAAAAAAAATAGTTTTCAGTTTATAACTTACTTTACATAATCTATTCTAGAATTAAATTGACGAATTAAATATTTACAAAACTCCTGCTTATATTTGGTTTTAAAACTATGAATAATACCTGCATCCATAGGTTGAAAATGAACAGTTATATTTGGTGAAAGGTAAACAAGTTCAATATTAGTAAGATTAGATCCTACTTTTTTTTGTTATTTTTTCATTAAAAAATGAAGCAACAGCAGTTTGTTTCACATTAGGCAGTGATGTGCGTTTTATGCTTCCAATAGTAAAAAACTTGATTGAAAACTTCCAATCCAAAAGATTTTATTAGAAAATTATGCTTCCAAATCTTCCAAAGGTACTTTCAATAGTGATTCCAATTTTCCAAATGCATATTACTGCATTAGGAATTTGCTAGCATATATTCACAGATTTCTTTCTTTATATTAATACTAACAGCAGTACAAGTTTGTCGAATAGATAGCATAGTTGTAAATAAAACTGTACAAGTTGCGCAAACTGCATACCTTATCAGTTATATTATCAGATCATATGATTAGTGTGCTTATAAATAGAGAATTTTCCTTATATTTACTATGATATGGGACTGATGATTGGTGTGATTATATTTTTAATTAATAAAGTGATTATAAAGGAGGCATTTTCTATATAAAAAAGTTCAGACCAAATTATTTGTGCTTTAAGAGAGGGAGTGCTTATATAAGAGTGCTTATAAAAAAGGTCGACTATACATAAACTCTATATATCTACTATTTAATGATTGTAATTGCAAAACCTGAAGTTTAAAATTAAAAAGAAACATTAATACCAGTTCAATTTTTTTTAAAAAAACAAAAAAGTATAAGTTTCGACATGATGTGTTGCGAAACTTACTATTTTGTCCTTTCCAGTATTCTAAACCCGAATCTACAAAAAAAGAAAGAAAGAAACGTAAGTTAGAGTTCCAATCTGTTAACTAATTATCCATGTTAAATTCAGATATCTGTCATCCATCAGATAAATCAGATGAGTCAGATGGACATTTTGTCGACAGATCAGATTACGGTTTTACCTCAGATAAGGTCAGATGATCCAGATAATATAAATTTTTTAAAAAAAATTTTTTAACTAATAATGATACTATTTCTATTTTTAATAAATATATGTATTATTCAACATTTATCACTATTTTCAAAATGGTATATGCAATGCCAATCATCTGATTAAAAAAAAACTCTGATTTTTCATGAATATTTTATATCTCATATATGTGTCGCATCCTTTTATAATAATTACTCAAGATTCCTTGCCAATATTAGCATAATTAGGTTCATTTGTGCCTTTTTGTTGAGTTTTAGAATAAGTTATTATGTAGTTTTTTGTGTTTTTTTCGCTTAAAGTTAGCGATTATTTACTAATTATTGAAATTATTCAGATTATTCAATTTTTAGANGTTATTTTTTCCAATGGCTGTTGCTTTTAGTGAGGACTTGAAGTGGAGAATTATTTATCTTCATCATGATGGTTATAGCNGAAATAAAATTGCTAGATTATTACATATTAGCAAACCTACTGTTGATAATATCTTACGAATTTATGTACAATGGAGAACTGTAATAAATCCTT
>QKYT01000050.1:289276-312244 GCA_003550305.1 Glomus cerebriforme | reverse complement strand
CTGAATACCGAAAAAATCAAAACAAATCATCATATACTAAACATGTAGCCGAAACTCCCAGAAGTCTGATTGAGGTTTTGGCATCTCCAAAATTTTAATATAATTAATAACTTTAACTATGACTAGAACTTAGCCGAAACTCTTGAGAGTTCATTTTATAGTTTCGGCCAAATCTTAGGTTTGATTTTCATCATATTTTGGCTTAAATTAAGTTTGAAAATTTTGCCGAAAGTCACGTGAAAAGGTTTCGGCTACATATACAGTATGTGACGTATGTGTAACACAAATCAAAGTCACGTGGGGGTGAAAAAAGTGTTGGGAAGATCATTAAACATTCACCGGTTTTATGATCACGTGACCAGTACTTTTTTTTGGGTAACGCTAGGGAAGATTCATTTCGTGGTGTTACTTGACATTTGATTGATTGAATCATTGAATAGTCAAACAATTACTATTTAGCGTAGTATGTAGGGGGAAATGCTTTTAGACGACCCCTTGAAACGTAAATCTTTGGATTAAATCAATCAACTATCTCTCGAACTTTAAAAAAGGAAGAACAAATTTTAAGGGGACTAGGAGCTAGATATAAAAAAGGCTAAGCAATTCGTTCTTGATAATTACTGACTTTGTTCGTATGTTGACATTCATGTGTCAAAATTTGAATAAGTCTATCATAATTGTTTGATTTGATCAGTATAATAAAAATCTATTTTTAGATGTTTCTAAGCCACTAGCTCCTGCATTTTTCAATAATGTCAATCTAATTGTTTCAATAAACTACTAATCCAATGACAATATATATATGAATGAAAACAGAAATTTTCTTTCTTCTACTCGACAAATTTTCTTTTATTTCAAAGGATTACGTTCATGGGTGAAGATCAACAAAACAATCAAAACATTCATGTCCAAAGAATTATGAATGAATCAGAAGTAAGAGATATTTGTTACTTAAAGTGCGTTATAAAGTCAGGACGTCTCGAATTTGAATGGTCCATTATTACGCCATCAACATGGGACTGGATCGGACTGTATGAGAATAATAGTAAAGAAAATACGAATTGGCTCAATGGACATTGGTTTTATATCGCCAACCATAGCCGTCGTGAAACTTTAACCGATGGTCGATATTCTTTTACTGGTTCTTATTGGATTGGAACCGTATCTGGTCAAAATCAAATCAGGTTAAACACATACGAATCTCGTAACGTGTATAAAACTTATGCACACGCGAATGTACTCAACCCAGATTTTGCACATTTTGACAAGTCTCGTGTACATTATGTCGAAAAAGGGTTGCAATACTTATTTGATCGTCACAAAACTGGCTGGGGATTCGATCAAGGTGACAACTGGAATAGTCAAAATCGTAAAAAACTTCTAGAAACCCTTCAAGAATTTACTGACAGAAATACAAATGATGTTAATGTTTACCTTGGCAAATACAAAAATCGAGGTGCGTACTTTGTAGTTGATCACACAACGCACCAATGTCTTATAATTTATCGTGGAGGGGAGAAAGATTATTTCTTATGGTCCGGATGGGTACTCGACGATGATCAATACATATTTGTTACCACCCCACCATACAGATTAAAGGCGACTATACTTTTAATGTACGAAGACATACTCGAACAAATTGCCAATTCTGAAGGTGAACGTGAAGATTTAATTCAAGAATACTTTAAAATCCATCGTAAGGATAAAAATACCTATGGCGAAAAAATATATTTTAAAATTGCAGAATTTTTCGGACTTGCCGAAAGTTATATTCCATTGTCCTTCGAAGGAAGGGATGAAATTACTCCAGAAGACGATTACGAACTCGATTTCGAAAAAGTTAGAGAAAAGGCGAGAACAATTCTAGGAGAATTGGAAAAGATCACGTTTTAAAAATAAATCATATTAAAGATTCGTTAATTTTCATTCTTTTATTCTTCAGAAAATAGCAATTTTTATTATAAGAAATTAAGACTCATTTGTCCTGTTAATTCTCAAATTATTTTTTTCAAATAAAATTTCCCTTCTTATTTTGTATATAACAGTGTAACTTGTATTGAAAAAATATTTTAAATATATAGACCGTTCTTTTTGCTGAGCCACAATGCATGTGACAAAAATAAGCAGATCAAACAATAGAGAATAATTTTACAAAAAAATGAATGTCTGATCACAGTACAGAACCTACCTCATAAGTAAATAGTGATGCCTGTTATGAATACTGAGGACTTTGTAATTCCGCGTCTTACAGGGTATATCTCCATGTGAAAAGGTTAGAAAATTCCTCTTTATCTCATCTTTTTCCCAGCAAGATATAAAGCATGTGGGAATATGTAGAAGTTCAGCCAACTTTCCAGCAAAAATATTCCCATAAAAAATAATGAAAAAATAAGGTATGTATATGCTAGAGGTTGTGTATGCTTGGGTGTGAGTTTTTTTTCTCACTATGAGCCTTGTATTTATGTAGAAAAACGAAAAAATGAGTATTATAAATCTTAAGTATTGCCTCAAAGATGGATAGGATGAAAAAACTTTTATAATTTCACCTCACAAGGAAGATAAAGTCACTATTCTCAAATTTGCCATTAAAACTCTTTTAGCAAATCAAGGTTACCAAGCTCTCTCCTTCAACTTCAGCCTATACGTGAATAATCCTATGGAAAATAAACTCATGAAATCAGCAGAAGAGATCTTAAGTATTTTGATAAGCCTCTTGTTTATGATCAAATTCATATTCTCATAAAACTTAAGGAACTTCTATTCATATTATGTAATAGTGATATAATTTGCAAATATTATTTTTATTTCATAAATAATAAAGTATCCTTGTTAAAAGTCATATGTAATTATGCAATGGTAAAAAGATCCTTCTAGGATCAAATCACCTGACCTATCTGTATAACATAAATTCATATATTTAATTCCCAGAAATAATTTTTTATCTCACTCCAGAACGTAATACTATTTTTTATCTGAGCCTATTTTCACTATAAAAACATAACACTATATCTGAAACTAGTACACCTTATACTCCAGCTTTTACCTCTACTTCTGTTGCTAGAAATGAGATAGTCAAGCTGGTGGAAGAAATAAAAAAAATATGACGTGACTAAGCTTATAGATTTCTTGTGTAGGGAAAAAGACTTGGGTCTTGATGATGACAACTTAGAAATAATTCGCAAAGAAAAGGTTAATGGTCATGCCTTTATCAATATAACTGAAGAAAAGCTTCAAAGTATTGGATTAAGTTTGAGACCTGCATTAAATATTGCTGTCTTTGCTAAGAAGTGTAAGGATAAAAAGTTGAAGGCCTTCTCTTCATACAGAAGTTTGAAGGAGATGTTAAAAAAGTATGATATAGATGGTAATAGTATAGGCATGATCTGTCAATTTCTACTGAATAAGTTTTTAATACAGTTTTTCTTAACATTTAGTATACATTTAAGACAACTTTTTTCCACTCAAATTCTAAGCAACTTATCCACTTGAAGATGAAGATGAAGAGTTGCAATAATGTATAAAGGAAATAAAGCGCAAATTGAAAAATATGGAGACTATGCTTACCAATAGTAATGAAGTATTGCATTGTGAGTATTTCTCCACACTTCACCAAAAAAGAGCTTACTTTGACACCTCAGCTCGAAGTCAAATTAATTATACAATTAAAGCTCTCAAGGAACTTATTTGTATCATGAAAGAAAAGCTACATCAAGTGGTTATGGATTTTGCTTAGAATTTAATCCAATGCGAAATTGTATTACAGGTAAATAAGAATAAGAAAAAACATAAGTTAGGCGAAGCATTTGGGAATAATTACAACTATATTTATGGGATTGTTACAACAGCCATGAATGGTATTTTATTTTATTTGCCTTAGATAGTATTTTATGTACAAGTAAAAATCTACTCAATATACAGTTCAGTGAGTCTGCATTGAAAAAAGGTTCAGAGAAAGAAAAAGAGTTGCATAAGAATGTAAAATGAGTAATGAAGTTTATCGTAGGATTATTAAAGAATAGGGTGGATGTAGAGAAAGAGCCAAGGATGAAGAAGCAATAGGTTAAAGGTATTTTGAAAAAGAATAATTATATATAATAATTAGTATAGAAAATTCATCATATATTATAGATTACATCCTGATTTTGTATTTGTTTTTGCATATATTAATAAAAAATTTTTCTTTAGCGTTACAAAAAGTAATGTATACATGATTAGTATTTTGAATAGATCAGTTCAGATCAGATTTGATTTAAATCTAATCTGATCTGAATCTGATCTGAAACTGATCCAGATTTGACTGAACTGAAATTAAACTGATCTGAATCTAATTAATCTAAAATTGAACTGAACTGAAACTAATTAAAACTGAACCGATTTGAATCTAATTGTTCATTCAGTTTCCTAAAAAAAAGAGAAGGGAGACATTAATTATATTCTTTAAAAGTAAAAAAAAAATGAAAAGAAATAAATGAACTAATCTTTTAATTCATTTGTTCAAGTTTTATTCATTCAGCTTCATCCATTCATCTAGTTTTTTAAAAAAAAAGAGAAAAGGGAATATTAGTTACATTTCCTAATAATTAATAAAATAAAAAAAAAGAATGAATTTATGTTTGTCTAGGATCCCAGTCATCTGTTTGTTCAAATTTCCTGAAAAAAAGAAAAGGGAGACATTAATTATATTTTCTTAAGTAAAAAAAAAATTAAAACAAATAAAAGAATGAACTCACCTTTAGTTTGTTTAGGAACTGTTCATTCATTCATCCAGGTTCTGTCTCTAAAGTCTCTAAAAAAAAGATAAAAATAAAAAAAAAACTTTTTTTTTATTTATCATATTTAATATATGAAGATCTGAATCTGATTAGATCAGATCTAGATTTTTTTGTACCATGATCTGATCTAAACTGATCAGATTCAGATCAGATTTATTTGCTTTAGATCAGATTCATGGATCTTAAATTTGCAAACTGATCTGAATCTGTTTCAGATCAAATTTACGGATTCAGATCAGATCAGATTTTTTTCAGAATACTATACAGAATATTATTTTTATAATATTAATTCAATATTAATTCTATGTCACTACTATATTATTATTATATTAAATAAGTGCAAAATATTATTCTTGTAATGTTAATTTGATATTAATTTCATACAATATATTATAAATTTACTAGTGGATATACATATCCTCCCATCATATGACACGTGATTTTAAATAAATTAAACTATTTTGTGATATATGATTAATAATTATACTCTTATACTTTTTTTTTTAATCATTCTTTTCAAATACTCTTATTACATTTTTACCTTTGTAATTAAACTATTTTGCAATTATACAAAATTTATTCTCATACTTTCTTTTTTTAATATTTTATTTTCATTCTTTTTCAATATTTTTTAAAATCAGCCAATTTTTACTTTTTAAACTATAAATTCTATCTTGGAATTCTAAAAGTAAGCAATAATTTTGTATAGAAAAATTCAGTATAAAATTAGTAGTATGAAATAGAGTTAGGATTAAAGTTAAATTAGGGTTAGGATTAGAATTAAGGAAATAGGATAGGAAAAAAACCTGTAAGCAAAGTGAGCAAAATAATAATTGTGTTAGAATTAGAGTTAGGGTTAGGAAAGTAAAATAGAAAAAAAAACCTGCAAGTGAAGTGAGCAAAATAATGATTTTAAAGTTAGGATTGATTTACAAAAATTAACAAACACTTTTAATATATTAGTTTAAATATCTGATTTTTATGAGAATGAACTTGATTTACCTTTATATGATGATAATGTAAATTATGAAAATAAATCTGAAGATCTACATGATACATTTTATGATAAATCAGAGGACAATCCACTTAAAGAAATCTATAGTGAACAAATATTTACATCATTTGAAGTTCTTGAACAAAATTTAAAATGATATGTTTTTTAAGTAGGCTTTAAAATAAGGGTTGTAAGATCTAAAAAAGAAGATAATACTTGAACATGAAAAATATATAAGTGCCATCATAGTGGTAAATATATAAAGTCTTGCAGTAATGAATAAAATACAAGAAAATTCAATCTAGCTAATTCAAAATAGGGAGAAAAAAATTGGCATTTTTTAAACAATAAATATTATATGCAGGCAAGAGATGTATAATGAATTTGTTAAAAATTTAGATTTAAAAAAAGAAATGTTTGATTATGGGATTGGACTTTGTAAAAAAGCTTTAAATCTAGCTATTACAAATAATTCTCATCAAATTTTCAAAAACTTTTTACAACAGTTTATTGAATAGCAAACATTGTTATCTTCTACATAAGATAAAAATAATTTACCCAAGGAGATTTTAAATCCAATTCAACATAAGAGTAAAGACCAACCTGTAAATAAGAGATATTTATCAGCTATTGAAAATTACCTTAATTTAAGTAATCAAAATTAGGATAAAGTTTTGGAAGAATAAACAAGTGACAATATGCTATATGCAAGTTATAGTATCATGACTCATGAAATTGCCCTTCAAAAAATAAGAAAAATATTTGGTTAGCCTTTATTTATTATTTAAGTCAATATGTATTAATTATTAAAAATTCTTAAATAAAATAAAATCACATGATTATATAGGAAGGATATAATTACCCTAACGTCACTAATAAAAAATCACTTTCACATGATTCATTATGTGGCGCAGAATGGCATTTAAACTTTAATTAGCTCAATTTAAGATTGTGTAATATTTATCTTAAAAAAAACTCCATTTGTTTTAAAAAAAATAATGTTATATATAAAATAAAATTAATTATTATTTTTATAACAAATACTAAATTTTAATACTAAAATAATAAAATTTACATTTAAAATTAGCATTTGTTTATTGTTTTAATTAAACTTAATAAAGTATAAAAGTAAAAAAAATAAAGTATAAAAATGCTAATTTTTTTAAAAAAAACTTGAGTATTACATGTAAAATACTAATAGCTATGCAAATATTTCAAGTTAACTTAATAAAAATTAATACCTGAATATTTATACATCAGCTGAACAATTTTGCTTAATCTTCCAAAACCTATTTCATTTAACTAAAATGCTAAAATTATAGTGTGAAGTAAAAAAAACAAACATGTGATGCAGCACAGTAATTTTATGCTATTCAAGATATTTTAACAAAAAATTATTTTTGAATAATTCTATATCTGTTAGACAACTTTGCTTAATCTCTCAAGAGTTGTTTCATTTAACAAAGTGTTAAAATTATGCTATAAGTAGAAAACAAGAGTAACACAGTAATTTTGTAAAATAAAACATAAAAATTATATTTTATTAGTTCTATATCTGCTAAAAACACTTTATTCAATTATTTATTAATATAAATGAAATGAAAAGTGAATACAAAAAAAAAGAAAAAAGGAAAAATAATAAAACATGAAAAAACAAATATATTTATCTAAGATCAAGCCAATAAAATTGAGTGTCACATCTGCCACAATATGTATTATATGAAAGTAATTTTTTGTTAGTGTTATTGGAGAAGATGGAAGAATACTGATATCCTTTGGTATTGAGTAAAAATTTTCAATTTCATATTACTATAATATCATTATGACATTAAAAGATATTAATATAGCATTATTATGATATTCATTATATATCATATTATAATTATTATAGTTGCTAAGTAATCATAAATCATGATTGAATCAATATTAAATAGATATTAAATAGATATAGTTACTACTAACTTAGTTATATCGATTCAATTTTTTATTACAATATCGTAATGATATTAAAACTATATAGATGTAACATTGATTTAATATCGCTCAATAATCTCAAGTTTCAATAAAGGAGTATAAATACTCTTTCTCCTTTTTTTCATATTTTTCCATACAGGTTTAGAATATGTAAGGCGCTTTTCAGTTGTTTTAACAATGTATTTCTTTAGATGTTCATTAGCACATTCAATAGTATTTTCTCAGATAAATACTAAGAAATCATATACAGTACAATAAAAATAAAATGGGTGTCTCTCAGCTTTAAATTTCCCATCTTTATATGATCTTTCAATCATTTGAATAAATCCATTCTTAGAAAAGTATTTTGGGTTATATTCAAGAAATTTCTTAAATGAATAATGAATATAAGAACACCATATTTTTAGTATTTCATCACTATACCTATATTGCAAATTGTTTAATACCCATTTTTATAATTTATAGCTGATCTTAGTAATTTATAGCATTTTAGCAATTTTCAGTATGTTATATCAATTTTTTATTAATAACCTATATTAGAGAATATTATAATTCAGATTTATAGTGATTTTATCAATTTGTAGTCAATTTAGTGAGACTACATAGTACATATACTGTTAAATTCAAATTCATTTTTTATTCAATTATAAGCAAACTAGAGATTTATAGAATGTCACCTCAGCTATACTAATTTTATATTTACATATATATACATAATGCTTTATGGCATAACCTATATTATATATGTTGTCAAAACTCTGGAATTTCAGTATAATTTTAGGATTCGATATTTGGCTAATTATGAAATAAAATTTTAGTTGAAATTCAAAAATCAGGCCAAAATTCAAAATTAGGATCAGAGGACAAAAATCCAGACAAAACCTTTTTTATATAGTTTAAAATAGGGGTTACACAATTTTTTATGAATTATAAACTTTTTGTTTAAAGATTTTATTTTACTTTTTTTTTCTTTAGTAATGGCTTTTTGAACTTCTCAGAGACTAATGGTGAGTTTTCTTTATTTTTTTATTCTTTTTTTATGTTCTTTTTTTATTTAGGAATATTATTAACATTCTTTTTGCTTTTCTTTTCTTTAGTATCAGTTTCTTGGACTTCTTGAAGTCTAATAGTAAGTTCTTTTTATCAATAAATTCACTTTCTTTTCATTATTGCAGTTTTCAAAAAAATTGATTTGCATGAAATTTACTAAAATTAAATTTTAATTTTATCCCTATTTTTAAGTAGCATAAAGAACAGTAATATGTAAAAAAAAATTTTTCTTTTTTAAAATATAATTTTTTTTCATTTATACAAAGAACAGAAGCTAAAGATTTTATAAAATAAGTTTCAAATATCCTTTTATATATTTTTTTATAACTTATAATACATTATTTTTGTGATTACACTCTGTGATTACACGCGATTATAACGATTACAAACGAATACAAATAATTATATTACAAGTAAGTAAACTTTTATTTAATAATTTTGACTAAAACAACTTTTAAAACATATATATTGTAATTTTTTAAAGTTTTCAAAAGTTTATTATTATTATTTTATTTTGATTTTAGAATTTTTTATTGATTTTTTATTACATTACATTAAAATATTAACATTTNATTATTTATTACAATTTAGATTATTTTTGACATAAATATAATATATGTCTAGATGTTAAGTTTGTAATTATTCATATAGAGGTTTATTTAATCATGTTTAACTTTGTAAATTTAAGAAATAAATCATAATAAAAAAATTTTTTTTTTGTTAAATCATGGTTACGTAATTAAAAATATTAGTTTTATTGGCTAATTTGTTTATAACACATGATTGTATTTGTTTTTTTTGTATTATGAATATTTATTGCAAATTTTTATGCAGATCATTTTTTTTAAAAACTGCAATAAATATTTTATTAATATTTGATTTTTACTTTTTTTTTCTTTAATGCTAGTTTCTTGGACTTTTGGATGATTTATTATTACGAGTTATTTTTTTTTTTGATCCTTTATTTTTTTCATCAAATATTTCATTAATTATTTTTTTTTTTTGCTTTTTTTTCTTTAGTGACAGTTTCTTGGACTTCTAAGAGACTCATTATTGTGAATTGTTTTTTTTCTTTGATCTTTTATTTTTTTCATCAAATATTTCATTAATTATTTCTTTTTTTTCTTTTTTTTTTTCTTTNGTGACTGTTTCTTGGATTTCATGAAAACTAAGTATAAGTTTTCTTATTTAATCCTTTATTTTTTTTTTATTTAAATATTTTATTAAAATTTTTTTGCTTCTTTTTTTTAGTAATAGGTTTCTTGGACTTCTTGAAAATGAATTGTGAGTTTTTTCTTTAATTCTTTATTTTTTTTCATCTTGTATTTATTTTTGCTAATTTAGAAATGTTATTTTTATTTTTCCTTTACTTTTGAAAGAGATAATGATTTTTATCGTACTTTTTTTTATGAAATTGATATTCATTCAAAATTAAAATAATTTGGATATTTAAATTATTTATTCTAAAATGTATATTGTACAACAGATCTATATAAAATTATCAAATAAACATTTATGTAAATATAAAAAATTACTGTAAGAACATGATTTCTTTTTAATTTTAATATGAAATGAAAAAAATTTGAATAAATTAAATTACAATAAAATATGAAATAATATTAAATACTCTTATAAATAATCTAAAAATTAAAATATTTTTTTCTAAAGAAATTGTTGCTAAAAAAGTAAAAAAGAAATGTCAATAAAATGTCAATACATACCTAAATGAAAAGAAGATAAAATAATAAAAAAGAGACTACCATTAGTCATTATAGAATCCAAAAAGATGACACTAAAGAAAAAAAAGCAAAGAAAATATTAATAAAATACTTAATAAAAAGAAAATAAAGGATTATAGCGTGAAATTCACAATTAGTCTTCAAGAAATTCAAGAAACTATCGCTAAAGAAAAAAGAATAAAGAAAAAATATTAATAAAGCATTTGATAAAAAAAAATGAAGATCAAAAAAAGGAACTTACCATTAGTCTTAAAAAAGTTCAAGAAGTTGTCACTAAAGAAAAAAAAGCAAAAATGACGTTAATAACATCCCTAAATGAAAAGAAAATAAAAAAAAGAATAAAAAAAAAATTCACTATTAAATCTCTAAAAATCCGTTTTGAACTATAATAAAAGGTTTTCATTCAGATTTTCATCCTCTGGTCCAATTTCAGATTTTGGCCTGATTTTTGGATTTCAGCTATAGTTTTGAACTTGAGTTTCAAACTTTCAGATTCAGACATATTTTAGACAGTTTTGATAATATATATAATGTATATTATATTACAGGTATTACCAGCAGTATATCATCCTAGCTTCCAGACAGTTTCTAGCACTTTTTTGCAACTTTCCTCCAACTCAAATCATAAGATGATCAGCTATAAAAATTTGTATCACCCAGTCGTCATAAATTACAGAATAATTAGCTAATTATTTCCTAATGATTTCATAAAAGTAAGGGCTTTTTCTATTTTCTGTACTTGTGCTTTCATTTTATTAATTTCATAATAATACAGTTGATTATTTATTCCTCATGCTTTCTAGTCAGATTTTGCATAAATTGGTCAAAGATTTTTTTATTATATTTAATCAATTGCTTTTGCAAAATGATAAGTTCATTTTTAATTCAGCTATTAATTTCTGCCTTATAACCACATATATTATCTGTTTGAGTTTCATTATCTGTGATGTAAGAAATAGGTAATGTTAAGGGTGCTGGGCATTTAAACCAACTTTAGAGATGTAATTTTTTCCAATCCATAATTTTGTGATTCCAGTCTAATGATTTATTATAGTAAATTTCTAATGTATGGTGCAAATAATCCTCTACTCATTTATTTTTCTCGGAAATCTGGTTTTAAGGAATAGGTTTGTGCAAATGATTTAGGAGCCTTTGGTATGCCTTATCTTTTATACTTACTGGGAGTTTATCTGTAATATAATTATAATTTAGATAGAACATCATACTTAGTTATTTTACGTATCCAGCTTTTCATAAGTTTAAAGCCAGAAAAAATATATATACTTATTATGCTAGAATTGAGAATGATATAAAAATTAAATATTAGATAAAATACTTATCGCGTCTGTTAACAATATATTAGCCTTTTTAATTTGCTCTAAGAAATCAATACCTTCTGTTTGAGTTGCTTTATCCAAAGAATCAGTTTGTATTATTTTATCAAAGAAACTACTATTCTCTGTCTGCATTCTGGTATCCATACTATAAACAAAAGCCCTTCAACTTTTTGCCTGTTCATAAACAATTAATTTATGATGTAAATATTGCTCAATCTGATCATTTTTTTTTATAATTTCTTCTGGTAAAACAGGATTGTGCTTTATATTAAGTAATTGATTAAAAGCTCTTTTGACTAGACTTGGTAGTATTTTATCTATAATAGGCTTATAATCAGGATGGAAAGTGGGTATTTTCACATATAAGTTAATGATCTTTTCGATGTCTGCCATTTAGTAATAAATTTACTGCACTTTATTTATATAATATTCAAGTGTTTGAACAAAGTATAATATTTTCAGAATGTCGATTAGTTTTTTGTAAGAAAAGTAAACTTGTGAGTTAGTATGATGAGGACAATAAAGAACATATACAAATTATGATTTATAAAATTTATTTTTAAGTCAGGAACGTATTATGCACAGTAGCTAGCATTTATTATTTATTTCAATGCTTAATATTTATATATGCAAAGAAATACAAAAAACTTAATAATGATTACTAATAAGGTTGAAGTATGATAACTAAATTAAGAAAAAAAATAGTGATAAATTTTCTGTTGTGGTGGATTTGTTGCCAGGACTAAAAACATTGGAAGTAAATAATATGAAGGCAATAATTATTATATTAATAATATTATTATTGTACAAAAAAATTCAAATATGAATTTACCTCAGGATTAATCGTTTAAGGCTTTGTCATTTATTTTTTAATATTTTTTTTATTGACTCTGTTATTTTTGTTTGTTATTATTTGGGTTGGTTTTGTTAAGTTCATCTTGAATCCTTTCTTCTTTTTAACTTTTCTGCTCTTTTATTATGATGATCTGATGTATCATCATTATCTCTGAGGCTTTATTCATTGCTTGCAATAATGTACACATGTCTGTTTAACAAAGTTCAATTTACGTAATTTATTAGCATTTGTATTACTCATTATTACAGGATAAGTTAATAGGACAAGTTAACAGGACAAGTTAACAATCTATCAACATATGGAAACAACTTATATTTATATTAACCTTTTAACTGTATTATTAAAATATAGATTATATCAGTAGGCGTTACTATGTTATAAGTCTGAAGAATTGGATGTAATTGCATTACCAAATAGAGTATTCTTAATTATTAATAATCAAAGATGAGAAATACAAAACCCGATTTTGGGCGTTAAATCCATCTTTAGAATAATCATATGACAAGATGTTTGCATGATGTGTCACTCAATCTTATCAGAAGATCTGGTATTGATACTACTATACCAAGACTGTCATGGAGTAATGTACATAAGCAGATTATAAATGCTTTATTAATATGTGGGTGAAACATTGAATACTGGATTGCATTTATATATCTATATAACTAAAAAAATTCATGGAAAATTGTAACATTTAGATTAGCATATATAAATAGTTTTTAAATTGTGCGGATCTGTGCCTGATCTATACTTAAAATTATGATCTTTTGATTGGCAAATTTATGTTTATACTTAAAAGTTAAGACCTTTTGATAATTGACATTATACTAATACTAATTAGTAGTAGATAATTATAAAATTTTTTTTGTAACAATAGATTACCAATGGGATCTTTTTGTGACAATAACTAAAAAAAAATTGTAAAGTTTTAGATTACCTGTACATATAAATAATTTTGAATTGATTCGTCTGCGCCTCCGCGTCCATATTTCAGGTGGCATACTGCGGCGATCTGATAAGTGGCATGATTGTTAATTAACATATTTTTTTTTTATAATTGAGATAAAAAAATTTGAAAAAATTTTAAAATAGGCTGTTTTTCATTATTTTGAATAAATATTCTATATTTGATCATATAAGCATATTAAAAGTTCTTATACTATGCGAAAATCATCAGTTCAGACCTTTATAGTGAAGTTTTTCAAATGTTTAATAACATAAATTGTAAACATAATTTATATCATTTTAATATAGCCGATATATAGATATTTATTTATTTTGCTTGACATTAATATCAATATTAGCCATAAATTAAACAAATAAAAATTTTTTAAAATTATTTCTGGAACATTTTTATGTACACGATATTACTTTAAGCAGCGCGACGGGTTACGCTAGTACAAACTAAAATAAAGCTGTTGCCTCGAGGTCAGCATGTCACATGATCATGTGGCGCAGTAATAGACGACACTAATCTCTAAAGCTATCTACAATATAGTCGATTTTTTCCCAACTTAATTTCGAAATTGTTAGTGCCGAAAATGATTTAACCCGTTGTATCTTATCAACACCAATTTCGAAGAATAGATCATATATCTTTCGAGCTCTTTCTGTTTGCTTCCAGCGAGTAGTATCATTAACCTCCTCAGGCAACTGCTCCTTAATTTCTTTATCTACCTTATTCTGAGCCATGCGATCGCGATACTTTTTTTCATTCTTATAATAATCCAGGCGTTCGGATATCTTCTTTCCGAATTGGAAGTAACAAATTAAAACATTTTGACTAGCAGTATCATTTTGAGTTTCGGCATTAACGATTTCTTTATAAAGATAAGTATAACTATCTTCGGGTGACTGGGTGGCAAATGTCAATTCTTGATTGATACTATCATCCTTTAGCTCCTTAATAAGCTTTTTCAACGTAGTGGAATCTCTCTCCTTGTTAGATGCCTTCTGCTTCTTACTTGACGATTTTTCGGTTGATGCGGATGAATTGTTACTATCTTCTCTAGAACGTTTTTGATGCGTGATACTCGAAGTCTGTTCTACTGGAAACATTTCCAAATCTTCGGCTGGACAGATAGGGCACTTTTTGCGTGGATTGTCAATGCAATCATAATGCACGGCATGCTTACAGGATAAAAAGACTGTCTTTCGGGAAATCTAGAGTGATTTCTTCAGCACATTTAGCGCATGTTACACGACTTTCGATAATCCATCCTCGACACCCTCCATTGGATCTTCTGGTATTGTTGGTGAAGTTAGGAGAAACTTTTCGTCCATAAGGCCGAAGTTCCACTTGATTGAGATGATGGTGAATCATTCACTTTGCTCCTAATAAAATTTGGATCCATAATATCAACATTCTTTCCACAATCGGGAAATGGACATGTGACTGGTTTGGTAAGTAAAAGCTTCTTCTCAATGCAGAGTCTATGAGACACATGTCCGCAAGTGAGTGTAGTAAAGGCCTTGAAAGGGCGTCAAAATATTGTTCGTACATTCGGAACATGGCCCTAGATCCGAAATTTCTTTATATCTTACAAGGTCATCATCGAGATTTTTTAGGATATTGTATCCAAGGTTTCTAATATTTGAAAGAGAGGGTTCAGATGAACTTTGATCCAAACCCGACATATTGGCTATGCTTGCTTCGCAAATACTTCTTTTCAGCATGATTCATCCGGTCCATTTTTATACCACTTGTAAATTTCACAGGAGAAATTCCCCGGATTTTCACTAGCAATTACGCACTGCGTTTCGTCATTATGTTAATCCTCCTTGCAAATCACGGCGATTAGCATACACATCTCCTTAGTTCCAAGCGGATAAATAGTTTTTTCCGGATGTTATAAAAATATACTTTATTAAAATTAGCGCTTAGTATAGAAAATAAATACAATTCGGGATGTGATACATGTCGAAGTTTCTATGCTAATGTCTATGGACTAATATACATGATTATTTTTTCGAACGATATTCCTCTATTCTAGCCTTTTTCTTTGAGGGAGGATCATCTTCCGCACATGCCCTATCCTTTAATAAACCTACTACTACGGCAAACACTTTTTTCACACCATTACGTAGTGATTTATATTCTTCGGATTCTTTATTCAAGGCCTTCTTGTTAAATTCGATAGTTATGGGAACTTCACTCGCCTGTAAAATTTCACCCGGGGAATAAAGCAAAAAATGCCAATCCCTATCTGAAGTCACGACACCATAGAGATAGTCGAAATCATCATCGTCGGACCGTTTTCGTTTTTTCTTGTTCATTTCGTACGAACTCTTGATGTTTTGGGCGAAGCCTTCGAGTATACTACGCTGGATCTTGTCTTCTGTGACACAAAGAAGGTTCTCGGCCTCCTCAAATATTATAAGAAAAAAAAATCAACTCACGAGTATATTTTTTAGCTATGGTAAACTAGAAATTCACATACCTTGATTGCATAATCAACTCGCCCGCAACATTCATCACCAATTATTTCGTATTCAGGTTTCATGCTGAATTCCTTACCTGTGGCGTCTCCTGCGATATGAAGTATCATGGTTGAAACGTATTCATTACGCATAGATTCCAAACTATCCAAAACTAACGACCCGTAATGTTTCATCCTGAATATAATATTCTCCACACAATGCTCGAAGTGCTTGTTGGAGTCTTTAATTTCATAGGTTTGTAGAGAAAATAGTGGGATGGTGTCCGTACCATTAGAGTCACTTCTTTCAAACTCTTGTACGACGAGAACGCTTTTAATTTTTTATCCTTACACTCCTTAGCGAAGTCCGCAAGCCTTAAGCCTTCATATTTATATCTCTGAAATCTTGCTTGGTCATTTTGAGAAAATCACGGCCAGCTATTTTTTCATTGCGAATAATTTTTTCGTCGTCCTCGTCAAGACCTAATCCCTGTTCCCACAAAAATTCGATAAGCTTGGCGGTGACATTTTTTTTAACATCGTCCGCCAACGTGACCGTCTCATTTCCGGAAGTGTCTGACATGACGTTACGTTTTTATAGTTATATTTGGCTCGGACAAAAAAAATAGTGTTATGTTCCGGAGTGAGAGTAAAAAATTTATTTCTGTTCGGAATATAGGTTTTTATGTCGCACAGGCATTGCACGTGACCCATTTCTCATATACATCCGATAAAATAATACTTTATTTGTGGAACAAATCGTTGCCGGAACCCGGCTTACAATACATAAATATTTCGCTTTACAAGTTATAATAATTATATACATCCTCCTCTATAAGAACATGGTAAACGCCCGCGGTGAGATTCTCATCAAAATAATTAGAAATCAATCCTCCTTGTCGCATAGCAACGTACTTACAGGCCCAGGGCGGAATGCGCGAAGATAAAATGGGACATTTCTGAATTGGTGAGGTAACTTTTGCTGAATCTGAGCGTGAAGATTTCTGACCGTATTTCCAAGGGGAATTGCCGTTAGATTAGCATTATTGTGTGGAATTCCAGTGAAGCCACCGGTGGGAATTATAAGGCAGTTGAGAGTAATATTGGCCATATTTCGTTTTCTGAAATTCAAGAGCCCATTGTGAGAAATTTTCGCTTGCAGTAAACATAACTTCTGGCATATACATCTTCAATTATTTTTGCGGGAAAGTTGGCTGAACTTCCACATACCACTACATGCTTTATATCCCTTTTTTCTCATTAGATTCGAAAAAAGATCAGCCTTATTGGTTTGACTATTCTCCCGAAAAATCTATTTCGAGGGAGGGTGGAATCTTCATACCTTTTCACATGTAGATCTACCCGCAAGACGCAAAGATAGCTAGCTCTTGTTTATCTCGAAATTGCCGAGTCCTCAGCCTTTCATAACATATGCTTTTGTTGTCACTATTCACCACTTTTTTCTCATTATATTCGAAAAAGGATAATTATACCAAAGTATCAGAAAAGGTCTCGAAGATATGAAATTAATATGTCGCACAAACCTGAAGGCGCTTCGCATGATCCACCTATTTTTTTGTCGCACAGAAGGCAACAAATAAGAAGGTCCCCACAACTGGCACATTCTTGTGGCCCAGCAACCGAGCTGACATCACTGCTCCGGACTAGTTAGATCGGTAGAGTACCATTCTGCTGATCGGTTAGTATTCTATCGACCTTGAGTTGGTGATTGTCTGTTTACAGCTATAGATGTATTGAATTAGGTTGCCGGAGTGAAATAAAAAAATATTTCTGTGAAAGGATTAAGCGTTAATATATGTTTTATGTCGCATCATTTCATGTGACCAGCTTTCTCATCGTTAAAATAATAATTAAGTTTCATGTTAATATATTTGGTCCTATTATGCACAGGATTTTTATTAGTTTATGTAATAGTCACTAGTTGGTATAATAAACAATTAAAATGCTATACACTAATGATATCTTTATATTAATATTGCTACGTATTATTATGTGATATTTTTTTTGAGGATTCTTCATATAGAATATACATGTGGTAGCCTTCAAAGTACAGAGAAAGGGTTAGATGAAAAAAATATAACCGATAGAAAAGAAAGAGCAAAAATCATATTTGAAAATGGTAAACCTTTGCAAATCACACTAGTCGTTTTTTGCATTACTATGTTCTTTTGGCGTCAACAAATCAACAAGCTTAGATAGAGCCGAATTGGTTTCAAAAAGAACCGAATTGGTTTCGGAAAGAGCTGTAACGACATTATCCAACTTTCCTGCAAGCTTGGTTGAACTTTCTACCATCAACTGTGGTTCGGCTATTTGTAACCGAAAACGTTCTAGTTCAAGACAGTTTTTAAGAAGATTGTTTGTAATGATTCGGGCTAAACCCTCTGACGAATTCCTAAACTAGTTTCGCCTTATAGCCTAAACCCTCCTAAACTAGGAAAATTTCGAGCGTTTAATATCAATCTCATACATCGAACGGATAATGAAGTAAAACCAGAATCCTCAGAAATCTTAGTTTTTAAATCCTCCCAACCTATATCATCAAAGTTAAGATGAACATGGCCATGACAATTTTGTATATATTTGTCCTCTGATCTTGCTTGCTTGGTTTCCCACATGCCATAATTGAGCGAAATCGAATTAAATCCCAAATGTTCTCTTTCTTTCAACAAATCCTGCCAGAATAATTGATTTTTGATCAATGTCGTGTTGTCAAAATGGTTAAAATTATTTTTCTCGTCATCATCAGGGCGCGGAACAAATAATAAGCCACGAATAGGTTCACGTCGGTACATTATGTAATATTTTTCTCGTTCCCATACCACAAGATCGTCAAGAACGTAGAAATTGCAAACAATATCGAGGTTTTGAAGTACCTTTACAGAAGACTTCTGAATGATCACGGTCTAAAGAATTATCTATATTAGTTAACGAATCTATATATCTGCGGGAAACGCCGTAGGGGTACTGATATTTCAAATAGATTGAGTCTGTAAAGAGAAACTTAACTACGATCACCACAGTTCTTTCCATATTTGCATAATGTAAATGCCGGATTTTTAACAGTTTCACTGTATTCTACTTCAAAGGGTGCAATTTTATCATTTTCATAAGATACGGTTAACCGGGTATTGGTGACGTATGTTCTCGCAATCCTAGCGGAAGCCTCTAGATCTTTTTTTCTCAAGTACACATCGAACCACAAAACAGGGTTAAGACAGGGTAAAGAAGGCTATGTCGTCCTCAAATAGCACTTCTAAACAGTAAGAATAGGTTAATTTAGGTGTATTCACTGCTTGTAAAATTCTTTTAGACGTCTCAACGAGATTATGTGGTTCGAGGGTGCTTTGTATTTTGAAATAAGGGCTTTCTAATTCTTCTGGACCTTCTAGTTTTGAAATCATATTTGCAACAATCTCGAAAGTATGTTTTTCAAACAAATATTCAAATGAAGCTTATAAATCCATTACGTGATCATGTTTTCTGATACACGTAAAGAAAGCTCATTGGCGACTTCATTTCTGCGGTAAGATTTGCCGATTTCCGCAGTAATAGTTGTATTGAGGTAGTTTGCAAACATGTAGGTATGGTTGACGCTGTATTGTATGGTATGTATGATGGTACAGTTATTAGCTTTACATAACATAAAGATAAATACATATGATATACGGTTATAAATGGTAAACATATATACTATCATGGTATTTCTCACTGGTTAGAAAAAATGATAAAGTTGGGAGATCTTCAATATGCAACATATTCTCATTTTATTGAAAAATCTTGTGAACTTGAGCAATCTATTAAAGAAGCAGAAAAAATCATGCGAGCAAGAAAAAATAATTCTAATGATAATGAATAACTTTTAAAATAGTTTTTTTTCTATTGAATTTATTAATAAACTTTGTCATACATTGTTATAACTTTGATTAAACTTAATTTGTACACTTTATTATAAAATAAAATTTCTATTTAAAGTTCTGTAGTACATAAAATAATAAATTTAAGATTCGTGTATACTTTATATTAAGTGCCATTGCTTATTCATGTCCTAAACTCAAATATCTAGATCTTGGTAATAATAGTATGATTGGTAATTCAGCAATCAGAGAAATTGCTCATTCATGTTATAATCTAAAATATCTTGGCTTAGAGTGCTATAGTAGTATTAGCAGAAAAGTAATAGAAAAGCTTAATCAGAATATTAAGATAGAATGGTCTGATTCAGATAGTGATAATAATTTTGTACAAAATTTATCCAGTCCAGAGCAGTGATCACCACCTTGAAAGAATTTGCTAAGCCACAATGCATGTACTTCATATGATAAAATAAGTAAATCACAAGACAAGTCTATGCAATATATTAATTTTTGAAAAATATATATACTAACCAAGTTTCTTTATTTTTCTCTAAACAAATGTGAAAGAATGTGAAAGAATGTTTACACATAATACAGAATTTACTTTATAAGTTAATAGTAATAACAAAAGCATATGTTTTGAAAGGCTGAAGACTTCATAATTTTGAGATTGTCAGACATAAAGCCAACTATATGGGTATGGTCTGAAATTCCAAAACTCAAATTCTGACAGGCTAAAATTCCAAAACTTAAAATTCTGAAATCCAAAATCCTGACAAATTCAAAATTCTGATAGGATCAAAATCCTGACAGACAAAATTCCTGTGCAGTAATTTCTTTAGTTGCTCTATATTAATTTGTCATTATTAAGCTTTAATACTACCCAAAATTAGATTTTGGGATTTTTTAATTATATATATATTATTTACTTACAGATTAGTTTAGTTAATTAATTAAGTTGTGCTATGTATTGTTATGTAATTAATAAATAAACTATTGCTTAATTTCTTGATAAACTTTTATTTTATATTACTTTAATTTTGTTACATATACACTTTATTTTGCTATTCGATTTAATTAATAAAACTTATTGTCGATCTTTCATAAATTCTCACATCCTTTATTTTATTTTACACGCTATATTTCTGTTCTATCTATTTATTATATTGCTCTATTTTATTTAATATTACACTTTATTATATACTATATTTAGTTAGNCAAGTGTTCCATTTTTTTATTAATTTTGATATTACCATTTATTATGATAATACGAAAATTGATAGTAATATATCATTATTAAATGTGCCTTTAAATTGTTATTACATTTTTTAAACAATTAAACAAAATACTTCTTATTGTAACAGGTTAAAATCCTGAAACTCATATTGCCAAAAAATGCAATTTTAAATGGCATAAGTAAAATAAATCCACATAATATATAAATTTGAATTAATAAATACTAAAATAGTATAACCTAATTTATTCACATGTATACAATTATATACAAAAGATAGATAATTATTTCCTCATTAGTATATTTAGATAAATAAAACATCTTAATATATTTATAATATATACTGCGCATAATTATAAATGCCAATTTTAAAATTTTAAATGAAAACTTTTTATTTTTGCTTTTTTATTTTTTAATCACAAAAATATATTAGAAATGGAAAATTATAAAATATGTGATATTGTTAAGGTTGCTTGCCAAAACTAGAAGGTTTTGGCAGAATGGCATATATAAGACTGCCAAAATTAATTTTGTGAAATTATCAAGAAATAACAAAACTGCAAAACCTATCAAAATTGCAAAACTGCCAAAACTTACCAAAACTGTTTCAGCATTTTAGCAATACTTTTTATATATTTTAATTAGAGTTTCAGCATTTAAACTAATTTATAAGGCACTGGGCCTTTGATTATAAATATATTTATATAATATAATAAATGCAGAAAAATGATTGCTTGAGATAGAATAATTGCTTGTATTATCATAATATTTAGTAAATAATTTCATTTTTTTATTGTCAAAATTAAAATAATATAATAATGATAATTGATAAATAATAAAATATAATTATAATATAATAAAATAAAAATAAAAATTTTAATATCTATAATATCTTTTACATCAGAATCTAGTATCTTTCTATTTATCTTTTCTTCTACCATCTCTACTTCTTAATCAATCCTAAGAATGGGATCTCCTTTCCCTTCTTTCTTTTCTCAGAAATCATGACCTATACCAATATTTATATCGATAGTGATCATGTATAGTATTTTGATGTTTATACTCTCATCTAAACAAATCTAAAATCCAATAAAAAATGTAAATAAATTGCCTAAATAAAATTTAATGATACTTAATAATAATTACCAGTCTGCAGCCAAAATTTATCATTCATATCATCAAAATATGCTTAATTAAAACTATTAGGGCTTGTAAGAGAAAATTCTTTCTTATTATTATTTATTATTTTTATAAAGTTTTCATAATCTCTTTTGAGAGCGTTTTATTTTGTATAGCATTGTTTGAGTATCACTATAAAGCCAGTTGCAGTGAACATCCTATTTGCTACTAATATTCAGATATTGTCATAATGATGATTTGCAATTCTTTCAAATTGCTAATATAGGATTCTTCTTTCTGCAATTAATTGTTTAGCAGTATTATTGTTCATTAAAATGCTGCTGGTACCAGTGGATTATAAAGTACTATTGCTGCCATTTGTTTATCTTATAAATTTGATTTGAAAATTAAAATATGATTTGGTTTTTAGTTTTAAAATTCATTATAATATTTAATACATGAACTGATGAACAATAACATTCTACATAATTAAAGTATTTGTAATTTAATAAATCAGTTTTGATTCTAATATAATAAATTTAATTAATGCAATTCTTAAAATTTTTTAATCTAATGTAATAAATTTAATTAATGAA